>JAZHYW010047151.1:0-11923 GCA_037355805.1 Ixodes ricinus
CATTCAATCGACTAAAATGACCTCCTCACAAGTTCATCTCCCGTGCCGAATAGTGCCGCCAGCTCGCACAGCTACGCACATCGCGACAACAACATATAGCCAAGGATCGCTACGACAAGCATCATACACATACCTCCTACCAGGGTTGGGCAGAAATACTCAAAAATGTGCTTGAAGTACAAATACAGGGATACATAACAATAGTAGCTAAAATACTTGATACTGAAATATATCTGTAAAAGTGTATCATGATACCTATCGGATATACATTATAAATAGAGGCAAAAAGTCTTTGGAAATACAAATACAGGAATACATATAAGGGAGGGCAGAAATACAAATAAAGAAATACTGATACTGCAATACATTTTGTTTAATTTGTTGTAGACGCCAAATGAGATGAAGCTTAAAGTTGGAAGTGGCAGGTTTTCATCCCGAAATTATCTTAGGGCTGGCACTTTGCCTTGAAGGTAGTGATTTCGGGACGACGACGAGTCTCAGTGGGCTCAAAAAATGTTCCATCAAGGACCCACCGCGGTCCCTTCCCTGACATCTTGTCTGCCCTGACGGGGGATGCAAAACGACTTCGACCTCTAAATAAACCTCTATGTCATCTTAAATCCGATCAGAACGTCACCAGGCCACTGTCCAATAAGAACGTCCTCTGTCAACAATGATCACATGACGTCACGGTGGAATGAACTGGTATTCTTTATCTGTAGGTGTGGCCTTGAACATGAAACTTTACCACTCTGCTGTATGAAAGGACAATACGTACTTCCGTTGTAGGTTACCTCGTTGAAGATCGTGCAGGCAGTGTCGATTGGAAATTACGAGAATAATGGACCACCTGAACCATCCAGTAACACATATCTTCTGTTACGGTTTAAAAAGCGATACGGTCGGTGGCATCCCTGTTGTGGAGGTCCTTCCTGCCGACCCTCCACCACCGACGCATAGATTGCAGTCCTCAATTTTCGCCTTACATAATTAAAACAGAGGCATCGTGGATTGCGACCTGATATTGCCTGCACAGGTACGAGCTCTCCGAGAAACAGCGCGCTCAAGACGAGTATCAAGTGTACGAAGTCTGGAGTCTGGGTCGGGACAGCCAGTCCACGCCTGGCCTCCTTCCTGGGTTTCGGATCACCAGAGCAGTGGGTCACGTTCATGTCGGCTGATGACCTACCCTTGAGCCGTGAAATATTACGGAAGCGCAGCCGCAGACGGATTCGAATGTCTGCTGAACTTCAATGCGTGAGTCATCCTACTATTTCAAGTAACCACCACCAGGCTCGTGCTGCAACGGACTGTGAATCAGCTTTGCGGGCTGGGTGTACTGTGTACGCTAAGGCAAGAGAGACGGTTAGCAGCGGGCGTTGGAGTGCCAGCAAACAATGACTCAAGAAACCCCTACCTAAGTACCTGCGGCACAAGATGCTCTGACTCCACTCCTGGCACGAAACCTGGTTCTGAGTCCCTGACTACGCAACACTTCTCAGAAGAGAGAAGCGGATGCAAGAAAAATACTTTGGAGAATCGGAAGGAACCTTGGTCAGCCTAGTAACAATGCCCCAGCATCTCCTTGACCCTAGTGACCTCCGAAACAAAAAATAAAATGCCGTTCGAATTTTTTTTTAAAGGGAGGGGGAGTATTTTTTAGGAAATGTAACGAAATACATTTCATTATGTTTGTATCGCGATACAAAGGGACATTCCAAATGTATTTCGATACAGGAATACAGATACTGGTGAAAAAAATGTATCGCGATGCGAAAATACAGATACGAAATGTATTTTGAAGTACTATCACGATACATTTGTATCACGATACTGCCCTACCCTGCCTCCTACGCACCCGGTGCCCTTGTTGGGTTTGGGCCCCAGCCCGACAGCCCGCCCGAATTGACAAGTTTCTTCACAAGTACATCGGCCCCTACCGAGTCATCACGCAAACATCGCCCGTGTCGTACCTCGTCGAACCCGTGTCCTCCTCCTGCGATGGCCGCCGTCGTACTTCAGAGATTCTACATGTGAACCGCTTGAAACCCTACCACCCACCACTTCCCATCGCTTCCCTTTACCACTAACCCACCCAACCCTCCCCTCCCCGGGGGGGGGGGGCATGTGACCCATCCATCGTCCCGTGCAGCCATCACCCTCATTATCGTCATCGTCACCACCAACGCCGAGAACTCCGCGCTGCCCGCTCAGGGCAGCGCGGGTCAGTTCGAATATAGACCTAATTGAAACCGGTTGTCAAGCCTTCGTCTCCCTCAACAATATATATATATTGTGACATTCTCAGTCACCGCTTGTCCAGAGATAAGAAATATAGTTTCTAGGTGCCAGGAAACAGGACTGCAGGATAAAAACGGCAGGACAAGACAGCGTTAGAGTCAACACTCTGACGAAACACGTGATACATCGTCGATGCCATACTACTTGCTGTCGGCTCTGTCGAGGACTGTGCGGCATTTTTATTAACCTCACCATTAATCTTAAGCGTGCTTCACCGAGACGAATAGGCAGACAAGTGAGTGCACGTCCCTCGGGGCGAATGCGTGTCATGACTGGTATGAAGTCCTTTTTCTTGTACGAAATATTTGGTGAGTGCTGTAGGCAAGAGATGCAGAGCTACCTCGAGCAAGCCGTTGCCGACCTTGGCGGCACACAATTTACCAACTTCGTCACACGTGCCACATAAATCGATGGTGTACAGCACATTCCCGTGCACATGTAGCTGGTCACTTGAATAACGAGTACACCAGGTTTTCCTACGTGCCTCTCTGTGAATATTGAATGGTGATATCGCTTTCCTGCACGACAGGTAGCCGGCATCTCCCCTCCTTCTCCCTCCTTCCACCTCCTTCTTTTCTCCTTCTTTTCTCCTCATCCCTCCTCCCCTCCTCCCTTCCTCTCCTTCCCACTTCTTCACTACTCATCCTCGCCTCCTTCCCTCAATCCACGCCCTCCTTCCTCCATCCTCCTCCCTTGACGTCTGAGTGTGACGTTATTATGGGACACATCCCATAATGCAGCGCGCAGGTTACGCCGAAGACGACGGCGACACCGCTTTAAGCCAGAAACGGGCGCCTAAGAGCTGCGCTCTAAAAGAAATTAGTGCATACACTGGCCTACTGTCGAGCACACACCTTCCATCAAAGAATGCAGAAATTTTTGTTCCGATAACGTTAAGGACGGGCGCTAATGCATGGGTATCCCGTCGCACTTTGTTCTCGGCTTCTATAATTTCTCGGGTGAGCTGGTTTCTACTTGGGTAACACAGCACAGTTGTCCTGTCGCGAAGAACAGCCACAATTCCTTCAGTGGACGGCCAAATGACCATATTTAGCGTTGGCAATGGTGTGCTGACGCTTGTGGTCATTTATAGACCACCCAGTGTGTCCAATGCATTTTTAGAAATAAATAAAGCAACGGTCAACTTCGAACATACGGAAAACGCTAACCTACAACTGTAGTTTTGAGATTGACATAGAAGACGGGAAAAAAGGTAGCGTTTCTCTCCGTCTTTCTTTTCAGGCATGTATTTGTTTAAGTGAAATCGACTTCATGGGAAGATGAAGTCATATTGAAATTTTTATACCTGAAAAGAAAGGCGAGAGAAACGCTACCTCTTTCTCGCCTTTCTTTTCGGTATTAAAAAGACTGTTGTGAGTTAGTGCTTGTTACTGTCAGCATGTACTTGACCTTGCGCTATTTATTTCTAGAAGACAATCCAACTAGCCCACCTTAATATTTTATTACTGTCCTTTATAACAGTAGGTACGCGGTACTTAACTCTTTAATACTCTATTTACAATACTCACATTAGATGTGCGGTATCCATGAACGGTAGCTGCGATCACAGAGAGCTTACTATGTCCCGCCGATCGTTCCGTCTATCGAGCTCCTTCTGGTCCCGCGGCACGCGCTTGTGCTTTTGTCTTCTATGCCAACCATGCAAATGGGTCCTATAATTAGCTCCCCCTAGAAGAGGAACGTAGTCCGGACAAGCTTCAAGGTGGTGTGGGTTGGCGGTTGAAGAGTTTGAAAATCGTACATGATTTCTTCTGTTTATTCACGTGATGACTAATTTTGGTGCGCATTGTTTATAGATATGATAGATAACTCAGGCGAGTTAGTGGAGTTGATGTTGAAAAACAGCGCGACCGTGACGAGCACATAAGGAGACGAAGAGAACACAAGACACAGCCCTGACTATCAACTAGTTTGTTATTACACCATAAGGAAGAACGCCAATGAGAAGAAAAACATGGAGTCAAATGTTGGCGCGCTTGCTTTGCGCCTCGTGGAATATGTCCCTTCTCTCTTTTTCCATCCAAATGTAGACTGGTTTTCTCCTTTCTTTCCTCAGGACCTTGTGTTACCCTGAATTTAAAAACTTCATCTCGCTGGGAGTCAGAGTCACCGAAGGTTGGCACACAAACAAACTCTTGCTCTTCGTGATGCTGTAGGCTTCCACCATTTCTTGCCATGTTTGGTCGTGGTGTTGAAATAATATACTGGTGTTTTCGAAGCGTGGTTCGCAAACCGCAATCTCCGCAATGTATCGCTAGATGTGAACTTGCGGTGCCTTTCAAGGAGCTAAGTGGTTTCTCTTAGTCGGATGTTTAAGCACCGGCCAGTCTGCCCGGTATAACAGTGCCCACAAGAGAAGAGAATGTGGTAAACCCCGCCTTTTACGCACGACACGAACCGTACCCCATGCTTTACCTTACATGTGTTATACTCTGATCCTGCTTTCCCCTCCCTGCGTGCGCGTACAGCGGAGCATATTCTGCTTAATTTTTTTGGCTGAAAAACAACGTTCACCTCGTATCTGGACGCCACCTTTTTAAGTCCGTGTGAAATGCTGGTGAAGATAAGGAATGACTGAAACTTTATTTTGTTCTTTTTTAACTGGTTCTTCCAGCATGAAATTGGAACTATTCTTTTACGATTTTTATTAAACTATCGCATGTTGATGAAATACTCGAGTCTGGGTATCCTGAATCCCTAATTCTTTGAGTCTGGGAAGTGAAGCTAACGCCCATTGTGTGAACACATGACTTTGATAAAGCGGACTTCAAGCAGGTATACAATATTCCTCTTTTTACGAGTTTCGAATGTGCTGACTGGTAGTTTAGCAGACGTTTTGATGTTCTAGGATGATACCACCAGCAAATGTGTTCTAGTTGAAATTCAATGAGGAGATCTAAAAACTAAATCCGACTCTCTTTTTGCGTTTCATAAGTGAACCTAAGGTCTTGGCCTAGCTCATGGAATACTTTAAGGACGTAAGCTATTGTTTTATCGCAATCGGGGTCTTCACAAATACCAAAAAATCATCAACATACCTAAAAATCTTAATGGTGTGATTTTCCAATTTTTGAACTAGAGCTCTACCTATCTTCCCGAGGAAAATATCACTTAGTACAGGCGCTACTCTCGACCCTATACAAACACCTCGACTTTTGAACGAACACTTTTTTGCTCACACCCTATAAAAGTAAATTTTAAATACACAAATAATAGGTTCAAGGAAATGTTCAACTGTTACTCCGCATTGCGTTCTAAACTCTGTTTTTGCTATTCCGGTTCTACTATTTTCAAGCGTTCCGGTGCGAGACGGCGAGGACGGGCGAAAACAGGAGGACCAGTAGTCTTGATGCAGTGTGTTATGGAGTGTTTGACTGGGGTGTGTGCACTGCAAGTGCTTGTGAGAGATGGAAACTCGTGCAGTATCTTAAACCACGTCGTTGTTGGATTAGGTCGTAGTAACACGGGGCTAAGTGAGTCGACGTTAGATGCAATGCCTTGAACGCTGATGTGAGTTTCAGAGTCCAGGAGTCGATTGTGACTTAAGTCGACGACAATCCCAAAACGACGTAGAAAGTCAGCTCCGATAATAGAATGGTGGACATCGGCCACAAGAAAAACCCAACGAAACAGCCTACGCAAGCCGAAGTCGAGTGTCAGAGATCTTTCCTCATATGTCTTTATTGCTGATCCGTTCACTGCTTGGAGTGAGGGAAAATCACCACGTCGTCGGCGATCTTCTGGTGTTGGTGGGACCACGCAAACTTCTGCGCCTGTATCGACGAGGAACCGGACTTTTGTGGTGCGATCCGTAACGAAGAAGAGGCGGCTTGTCTCCGAGTCTACCACGCTTGCCGCCGCGGGCGGGTGACTGACTCGTTTTCCGCGAATGAGCACGGGGAGTGACACTTTTGTGCTTGCATGCCGAACTTGGTGTGGTACCAGCATGTCCTCGGTGCTGAGGAGGAGCGTGGGCGACTAAATCGTGTGAAACCGCGTTGCGGGCTTCGTCCTCGAAGAGTTTGCTGTTGTGCTGAACGCAAGTTTGCTAGCTCGTCGGCGAGTTGATCAACTTTTAAGCAAAGTTGAGAAATACGGTCGTCTTCACTCTGCGGTCTGAGTTGTGGTCGAGTCTGGGAAGAGTTGGGATATACGGCAGAAATGCCAGGTGATCGAACTTCCATCATCTTGTCAGCCATGCGAGCTAGAGATTCAAGTGAGCAGGAGTCTGCAGTGGTCAGGACCATTCGGACATCTTGAGGAAGTCGTTGTAGGAATAGCTGTCGGAAGATGGAAATATCTAGGTTTGCTGCCTTGTCTCCTAGTAGTTGGTGCATTCGTAGAAGGAGTTCAGATGGCTTTCTGTCCCCAAGCTCTTCTGACGTTAGCAGCTGCTGCAGTCTCTGCTGCTCTGATGCGGTCGTTCGCCGGATGAGCTCCGTTTTCAGTCGGTCATAGGGAAGGTCGGCAGGGGGTGTACGCAGAATGTCACGTACTAGTGCTGTTGCCGCTTGTGGGAGTGCAGCGACTACATAGTCAAACATGGTACTCTGGGATGTTATTCTTTTCCGCCGAAACGTAGCTTCGATGTGCAGGAACCAGAGCTCACTGTCCGTCATCCAGAAATCAGGAAGCTTCAGTGTTGCTGCCGCGATCTCTGGTAGATTAGGGTACCCAGAGATAGGAAGGCAACTTGTAATTGGGACGGCAGCAGAGGTAACCGTAGTGGTGATGGTTGGCGGAGACGTTGTGACTGGCGGCGCAACTGAAGATGTCGATTGGAAGGCCATCTTGGGCAATCGTCGAGGTCACCAATTGTAGGTACGCGGTACTTAACTCTTTAATACTCTATCTACATATTTACAATATTTACATTAGATGTGCGGTATCCATGAACGGTAGCTGCGATCACAGAGAGCTTATTATGTCCCGCCGATCGTTCCGTCTCTCGAGCTCCTTCTGGTCCCGCGGCACGCGCTTGTCCTTCTTGTCTTCTATGCGCACCGTGCAAATGGGTCCCTGATATACTCTTCCTACGGGAAAGGGGAAATAACGACAACCCCAACACACGTGAGGAAGTTGGATAGTTGTTCTTGGCAGCTAACGATGATGATTGTAGAGGTGTTTACTTTTTTGCAGAGGCGTGAACTAGTAGTGCTGCCAAAAACGAGACTACGTTTGCTGTGTTTGGTTATTTCCTCAGACAATGAGACAGATTTTGTGAGATACGGCACGACTGCCGGTCTGGTTTCCTGTCTCTGAAATACATTTTGCGGCACCACCTAGCTTGATTTCGTTCAAGATAACATTTGTTAGAGAGGTAAATACAAGAGGATATCCAGCGTACTCAATCTTGATACTTGCTTTCCATCAAGGTCTCGTCTGCAATGAATGTAAGCATCACTTGGTAATAGAGTCTTCAAGGCATGACCTCCTTATCCCTTCTTTACAATCTTGCAATAGTAGAGTTGAATAATATGAGAGGTTTCACTACCCTATGCTCGTAGTCTCATACGACCAACAATTGTACGAAATAGAGTTGAAGATACCGGAATCGTAATTATCTTTCGACCGGCAGTGTGTAGGGGATTTCCAGTGATTAATAAAGTTCTTAAAATTGTGGAACACGTCTTCCAAAATGGCTCTAGGTGTGTAATATCTGCAGTAGCAAAGATTGAAAATCATAAACATATCTGCGTAGTTTCACTCCTTTGATGTATTCAATCTTGTTTGCAAATCTCTGTATGACTTTAAAGAAATATTTCACAATGGACTGGAGCAATAGTGGATCCTATTAACACTCGGTCAATTTGTAGGTCGGCATTTTCACCCAAAGAGCGAAAGGGACTGCAATTAGATATTATAGAGTGTCCAGAAACTGATATCGGGACAGACCCAAGGGTATGAACACCAAAAGCGTCATCGTTTTTTTTTCATCGACAGACTTTAAAGGGGTAAATCGAAATTTCAGCGATCATTTTCTAGCTTGAATGTGTTGCATGCTGCACCCTAACCTCAAAAACACCAGTCTTCCGTTGAAAGGCACAAGAAAACTAATTTTAAAGCTTAAATAAACGATCTTCCAATGTGCACCTGGTGGATGCATGCTGAGCCTATTTGGGAGGTAGTCTAGCAACGTTGTGGAATCTGCTACGTAGTCGTGACGTAGCAGATTCCTCGTGGCGCAGCGCCGCTCTTTGGCATTTCAACATTTTCCTTCTTAGCTTTCCTCCTCAACTCACAAATCGCGCATTGAACCAAACAGTCCAAGAAGACGGAAAGGGTGGACTCTCCTCTTCTCGACCCTCGTTTGTGCAGCCGGATGCAGCCATTCTCCCCCTAGAAGATTAGCCAGTCGCTCAAAACTCGGACAAAGTTGCTTTCCCACCCCGTTCAGCCCTAAGCTGACAGTGCTGTGGAAGCTACGTGTCCTTGGGCCAGCCACACGCTCGTCACCCCACGGGCACTCTGAACGGCTCGGTTGTAACGCGTTGACGCTATTGACACCACCACAACGCTGACAACGCCACCAAGGGCAAAGCTCATGATCCCGCCAGCCTTGCTACGTCACGAATGCGGGGAATCTTTTCTTTCTGTTTCTTAGTTTGCGCCGGATATCGCATGACGCATCGCGCCTTCGTTCGCTTGTATTCGAGCGCTCGCTCGAGTGCACCGTTTGGAAACGAAAAATATAGCCAGTAGTTCAAAATACAAACGTGCGATTGTCATTTATGGTTATTATTCGTCGCGCTTGACTCAAATTCCCAACGCAACTTGAGCTACGCGTTACCTGTTTCCGTACCCCTTGTAAAAGCCGTTCTGGGTAAGGAAATGATAGAAGTCCCTAATATCGATGGAAAATATTATTAGCTCTTCCCGACGATGATCTTCTTCAGAGCTCAATATCTCGTAGTGAACCTCGAGTGCGGTAGGGCTCTGTCATTGCTTAGCAGATTTAGCCTCCCGGAATACATACACGCACACAGATCTTTGCCATGACCCTCTTCTTGACATACTGACTTTTAGCCTACATCCTGGTTAGCAGTGTTTTGAGATGAAAATAAGTCAAGGCTTAAACTTTTGCATCGTTCAATAGAAGTTGCCAACTTTTTTTATTCGGAGTGAGGGACAATATTGCCTTGTCTCTCCTTTATTCTCGGTCAAGGCGCCCTGTTTGTGGCAGATGAAGATCTGATTCAATTGCCTCTAATGCCTTGTGCACTATGCGCACTCTTGTGCACTCCACAGAACCCCCTTATTTATAGGCTAAGCAGTTTCTATCGGTTTAATAAGAGACATCTAATTTTCTTTACAAGTTTCTGCGCTCTTATTAAGAAGCGGTGAGAATGACGGCCTGAATTCAACAAGTACGTCTAGTCCTTCCGAATTTCATTGATCGACCTTAGGCGCCGGAGCAGCATCCTCGACACTTCTTAAAACGATGAAAAGCATCTGCGTGTGCTGACAGCGCAGGTTCTGACTGAAAACCTTGAGCCAAGATTTAGGTCATTTCTCTTATCTTCTGGCAGACAAATGTTGTTGCCAATCGTATAGACTGTAGCTGCTCACAAAGCAGCTATTTTTCTTTTGTGTCGTTGCTCTTAGGCGCCTTAAGGTTATCCGCAACAAGCATTCAGTGGTCCTCTCACTTAGGGAGCCGTACTGCTCCCTATTTTCTCTTCGCCCAAGTAAGCAGACACGTTCTCGCTCAACCTTATATCAAGGCTATTTGTCTAGCGTCGCGCCCGTCAGTGCCGTTCAGCCTGGGGAATCTCGCAACTTTTTCTTACCGCATTTCTGCCAAGCACGCTCCTTCGAGTACTTCTGCCAAACAAATCACATGTAAACCACTCGGGAGTCATGGTGTCTCTCTTTGGAGGCGTGCCACCATGTGTCGGCCACAACAGAATAATTTGCAAAATGCTCTAGTCTGAATAACATCGACAGGCACGACCCTACTGAAATAGCCGTCGGCATTACTTCTAAAGAGAAGGTGTCTCCGTACTTGGGAGAAAGAAAATGGCGAGATCATACCTCTTGGAATGGAATGGACGACGGAATGTTTGTGGCGGCTCACCTTAAGACATCTCAGAGCGCACAAGAATTAAAGAGAGCGCTTTGAGAAATTCAGGCCACACCATCTGCAGCAACATACACCTGCCAGTAGATGTGAGGAATGTCCGCAATCTTGGCGCAATGCTTGCAGTAGAACCTACGCTGTCAGCACCGGAGCCGTCTTTTCCACCGTCAGACTGGGTTCCGACACGGGCTCCAGAGCCTCGGGTCAATAGAAGTAACTATGAACGTGTAGACTTTGGGTTACAAACCGTCATTCTCTACAACTTCCTATCAAGAAGAAAGAGACTCGTTTTATTGTGCGTTTTCACTCTTTTGTTATACGAGCCGAGAAAGAATGTGGTTTTGAGGCAATGCAGAAAAAAAAACGTATGGCGCTATGGCATTAGTATCGAATAATTATTCTTCAACTGGAACAAACAAGTCGCCTTGAGCAAGAATAAAATGTAGTGACATCCATGGAGCATATTCAACCGCTCGATTTAAAGAAAAGCTCTAATATTCTACTGATCGCAGCAAATCATTCCAAACTTGAATTATTCTGCTGCGCAAACCCACAATACAGGATGTCCCGATTAGAGTCATTGTGTAAGAAAGATGAACAGGCGCAAAAAATTGATGCATTATTCCTTTAGGAGCGGCTAGCTGTCCCAAAGAATGACGATTCCCAATCTGTTTTAAGCACATATGAGGTCTTCAGTTTTCTATAAGGTTATCGCCAGGAAGAGATAAAGATATTTTTCATCTATATTGTGGATATTTATTGTTCCTCACCCCAAGAACGTCACCTGAAAAATGTGGAAGAAAGTATTGATGATTTTGCTGTCAAACCCTTTATGAACGCAGTGGGTCTGTCCCAAAGTCAGTTTCCGGACTTTACTCAATATATATTCTGAATTCCTACTTCCACTGCTTGATATGAAAAAAAAAATGCTAACCTTACAAAAAAGACCGGAGCATGGATCTAATCCAGCATTGCTCAAATATGTAGTGACATCTTCCTCGCTTATCACGACAAGATTCTCAACAAATATTGGATACGTAAGCCAAACGCACTGGAAGTATGCAGATACAGTGATGATTTTTTATATCTTCTCCTTGCTGCAGGAATATCGATTTCTCACAGCCACGGTGGAAAATGTGGTTTTGTACAATTTTAAGAACCTGTATGAATCCTCTGTAACTCAACTCCGAACCGCCGGTTGAAAGATTCTAATGAATCCTGATCTTCAACATTATGTCCAACTCTCATCAAAACTATTGTTCGTACCAGACCGGCGGGGAAGAAACCTCGTAATGTCGTCTCAACTCTAAAGATTCCAAAGTTTTAAAGCGGTGGTATTGTGAAATCATTTCTTAGGACTCCAGATTACCAAGTAGTGCTTTTAAATTCAATAAAGACGAGCTTCGACGGCAAATTTTCAAGGCTGGAGCCTCGTTCGATGTCCTCTCCTGTTTTGACGTGTGGGAAACAAAGGTTCTTCCCAGAGAACACCATCTAGGAGCAATATGTAACTGAACGAAG
>JAZHYW010047152.1:0-11060 GCA_037355805.1 Ixodes ricinus
ATATATATATATATATATATATATATATATATATGCATCCGAAAACCATAAGCCTTAGAAATTCAAGGATGTACATAAAAGGGTCAGGAATGGTAAATAAGCCGAACCTCATCTCGGCCCCGCACGCATCTATCGCTTTTTTTTTTTTTTCGCTCATCCGAAATGGAAAGTTTTACTAATCCAGACGGCAAGCAAAAGCTGCAAGCCACCTCATCGGTCCGCTCTTACTGCGTCTTGTACGAATATTTCTTCCTTTTCCGTCTCGAAACAAGTGAACTAAAGTAAAATACACCCAAGAATAGGATATAACAAATCATCAAAGAGGGAAGTTTATTGGGCGCCTCACTGAAATATTAATGTGTCTGGTAATACGTATCTCCGCCATTTCAGTAGCACACAAGGGACGACCAGAATATGAACGACCTGACGGGAAACGCCTGGTGCTCTCAATCAACGACGGTATCGTGACAAAAAACGTCTTCGGCGACGACAACAACAAGAAAAATAGTCACGATGTTTCTTCTCTGCCAGATTTGTAGCTCGTGGTCAACCAGGGGTTGCGCGAGGACTGTCCGTCAGAAACCACCGAGTCTGTACATGGGTCGACCGTCTCTCTTTCTCTCTCTCTACTCCCTTTAAACGTACGATGAACCGCAGAGGGCGCTACAAGCCATCTAAGCCAATTCCATGCCCTGTGAGTGCGCCGCGATTTTCGGGAGTGGCGCAGCGGACTCACTGGTAGCGCATGCTCACGTGAAGCTATCACGGCGCTCGATTTGCGTGGATGGGTCGACAAGCGTCCGGTTCGGGCCATCGTGAGGTAAAACGGCGTATAGCACAAAGAGCCTTCCGGTATTAAGAATATCATCGTCCGTTTGGCGGCGAATGACTCTCTGCTTCCAATCAAACCTTATGTGCCCTTTTTTTCTTCATTTTCTTTTTTTTTGCGAGTACGTAAAGTTTAAGTATTCTTCCGCTTTCATCATTATGCCTTTTCTTCTTCTTCTTCTTCTTCTTCCTGATTACGCCCCCACTAAGTCTGTTTGCATTTCGCAGCATTTTTTGTCTTTTGGTTTCTTTGGATGGTATGAGCGTTGATTTCAATTTTCCGTTGGGTTCTATCGCTAGCAGCTGCGAATAAGAATAATTGATTCGTTTTCCGGTAAGTCCTTTATGCAAGACACAGGAAGAAGAAAAATAAGCCACTTGGCATGTGCGCGCTGTGGGAATGGAAATACCCAACAGCGGGAAAAGTGACCGCATTAAATAATGACCATCGTAAAACTGGCATACATCTTTATTCTTTCGTACAAGGGGGCTATTTTTCCTTTATTTTGATATTTCGTCTGAGAAGATATTTTATATTATGCAAGATATTTTATATTATGCAAGTGGCTGTATTCTATTGATACTAGAAATAGGCGACGAAAGTCCCTTGTCGGAAATATTTCTTTTCTCAACTCGATCATAATGAAAATAAAATCTGAAACATATAAAAGCTAAGATGACAAAAAAAAAGTTACTCTTCTCTGAAAGATTTAAATTGGGAAGTTAAGGTTTCGCAAACATTCATGAACCTACCGCAACATGAAGTTAATTCGCCACTGTGAATTCAATTGACCGTGACATCGTCTAGGTAGGTTCATGTACGCTTGTCTAACAATACAACTTACTTAAAGGGATTGTGCCGTAAGACTGTCCTTCGAAAAACAATTAAACTGTATTGATCATTGCTTTTAGGAATATCATCCGCACAACATAAGAATCTTAAAACCTCCACCGCATAAATCATTCATGTTTCAATAGAGCCCAACTGCTCAGATTGCACACGCAAAATACACAGCGTTTTCGTTGGCAACAGCGTAAACTCTGACGTAACATCAAGCAAAGAAAGCCAAGACAGCTTTTCACTGCTGTCTCAGTAAAAGAACTTTGTTCTAAGAAAGACAAAAGTTACGGTATTGGGGAGGAGCTCAATTCTTCGACAATGATCTTTGTACGCACCATCAGCCATGTTGATCCAAACCGGGAATAAGTCAACGCCCATGTCTCTGACGTCACCATGCCTGATGTTACGTCATGACACGACCAGCCATGCATACTTGCGAAATTTGGCGTCAAGTTTCGTAGTAATGATCATATTTGATTCAACTCACATTAGGGCGCCTTTTAATTAAATAAATATCACGTCTGACTATATATCTACCCACTGTACGTGACGAACGCAAAAAAACTTAGTAACTACTGGATATCAGCGGAAAATCCCTTTAATTGAGTGCTAGACCTCTTTGCAGTCTCATTCGAATCAGTTCTTTTGGGAAGCAATAAACTGACTGAAGCGTTACAAACGTTCTTCACAATAGTTATGGACCAGCTTTCTTGAAATGACCTTCGTAGCTGTCGTGGTGCTGCTTGTTATATCATCAACATCGTTGAAATGCTCTACTTCCAGTATTTAACTCAGTGTTAAAATGTTTTAATATGCACTTAACGCACTTCTGTTTCTGAGACAATTTAACTGTATGTTATTTGTTTCAGACCACTGATTAAGCAGTGAACGATAAGAGACCATTAGGAATAGGGAGTTTTAGCGAGTCGTTTTTCAGGCCAACGGTTCGAAATCACGAACCGTGCAGCTGGTCCGTTCGTGAAACCGTACTTGAAATTAGACATAATTACCGAATCGTGAAACTGGCGCAATCGTGTAAACGATGATGATGATTGTGTTTGACCGGCAGCGTTATCTTCTAGTAAGCTTGTGAAACATTCTGCAAACGTGTAAACACGTGGCGGCTCGTGTTTCCGGTGTACGACTGATGTAAACAAGACAGCCGACGTACGTGATATTTACCAGTCGGACTTTCCAGAACTGAGAAGCTAGGTAGAGCAAAATGTGTCTGAACAACCATAAAGGTGTGGTGTGTCTCCGTCATCTTGGCAATTTAACGATCGCTCACTTCATGTGCCGTCGAACCAAATCATATCGTCTGCTCGCGGTCGCCACGGCAGCTAGTCCGCCCGCAGATCGCAAGTATTTACTAGCATGCGCAGTTTACAGCATTCTGGATCGCTTACCATTGTGAGCAGTCCTCAAAATGATTTGGTTCAACCCCTCAAGTGAAGCAGACTAACAGGATGGCAAACTGCCTCCCGCTGTCCTGAGCATAACGATCGGCTGGGTCGGCGGAATCAGTCGCCCAACCGACCGCCATCTTTTTCTACCCAAGTCGTGAACGGTGCTCGCGCGTGCATGCGCAGTGGCGTTGGCGATGGGCTTGAGGACGAACCGGTCGTGTGGGAACGACTCGCTAAAATTTCCTGATACCTGCTCTAAGCCCGGATAAGATAATGTACTGGCGCTATAGTATATTATAGTGGCTGAGCGAAAGTCCCAGATAGCTGACACAACGTCCTTATTTTCCAAACTGTTATCACCAGTCTTTTTTTAACTAGCAAGTGCGGCCAAATATCGAGAATTAAAATGAACAAGGTTAATCATGAATACGAGTCTATGAAAAAGGAAATGTTAGCATTCAAACGCAAGGGTCTTAATGTGAACTCTTGTTTAAAGATAAAATCACCCTTGAGCTCTTATGCGTTATAAAAGGCTCCAAAAATTATAAAGTGTTATGAATCTAAGAAAAAAAATTAGTCCTAACAAATAATCCACCGCAAGATGAATATGAACTGTAAAAAAAAAATCATGACTAAGATTTAAAAAAAAAAAAACTATGTAGGATAGCTGTTAAATTCGCGTAACCAAAATCCACGTTATGTGGTACCATATGTTATCTCTACGTGCCAGAAAAATCGTGATCCCCCCTTCTCCCCTTTCCCTTCAATCAAGAAAAAAAATACAAAAGGAAAAACATTGGACAGCAAGAAAACTAAAATACCGGGAAAATCTGTACGACTCCAGCTCGTGTATATCCGGGCACGGTCCGCTGCTCCCAGACAAACGAAACTCCGTTCATATCCATGCCAGGCCTCGTGGCAATAAGATATCCGGCGAAGGTCAATAAACATGTCAGTCCACATGGCCCGTCATCATTAGTATCGTTGACATGCATTTCTTTTGGGGTTTCCAAAAAGCGTCTCGTTGCAACGACACGATTTTGTTCTACTTACCAAAATATTATTTTCTTTCATCTTCGTATTTTTCTACTTCAACAGAGTCTCTGCACGATAACCGCCAGTATCTAATCGAAATAGTATGAGAGCTACGAGACTTCCTTATTGGGTTACTTACGATTGCGGAACACTTTCTGGCACGTTCCGTCTCTCTGAAAGCTCAGGTTACTTAAGAATATGAGTTTTGGCAGAACTTTGGTTTGGAACTACGGGGCCTTATGAAGTTGCATTTTCGTTCTTTAGGAGACTGTCAGCACACAATCGAGATGCTCAATAAACTTCCAGCTCTAGACATGAAACATTGAAGTAAGAAATCCCTGAAAGCAAAACATATTGGCGCGCAGATACTAACCCATCCTTCCTTATTACCGATCAGTTCTGGTTAACCAGTTTATTATTTTTTCGAAATTGATAGGACTAAATTGTATGTGGTGGATGGTTATCCATCGAGATAGGGGTCTGCCTTTGAAATGATGCGCCCTCTTCCTCAACACTGCAGGTCAACAAACTAAGTTGCTACGGTCTAACTATTAACTTAGCTTTAAAGTGCATTTAAGCAGTACTGATTATATGACCGCACTACAACACGTCTACATGCTTTTGGCAGTTTTTTTTATCGTGGGTTGAACTGCAACGCGATGAAGGTAAGTAACCAATTCCGTCGTGTGATAAGCCAATTGACATTTGGCACGCCTTGCAAAATTTGAATTCCAAATTTACATACCTCAAAATTGGGCACCCGTGCGTAGTTTCGCAGGAAGTTTTATGTCTATTCTTTCAAAGCTGAAGTAATAAGTATTAAAATATAAAAAACTAGAGCAAAAGACGCCGCTCGTGCATTTACTATGCACTGTGCCGGATGTATTAGTCGTCTGAACGTTGGTGTGTGAGCTTGCACTCGGGTAATCGCTGCTCATGCGGACCTTGTCAGAAATGTTAATTATCGCGACTATCGTGCTCATCGCCAGCCTCTAATATTGGTTCTTGGCGTTTTAGAGTTTCGCAAGCCACCCGGAAGCGAGTTCACAAACCAGTGTGCAGGCAACAATTAAACGGCTGATACGTATAAAATATAGGAAATATACGTCTCCGATTTTTTTTATTTTTTATTTTTAATAGTTCACTACATTTGAGTTGAGCTGTAAAAATGATAGACGTACAACTTCTTGTGAAACTAGGTTCGCGTGTTCAATTTCAGAGTATGTATGTTTGAAATTCGAATTTCGTAAGGCATGCTGAATGTGTTATCCCAAGCAGCAGCACAGAGTTGGCCAGCCACCTGGCCAATGGCTGGCAACGGTCCTTGGCCCAGTGGCCAGA
Source organism: Ixodes ricinus (assembly GCA_037355805.1). Taxonomy (NCBI): domain Eukaryota; kingdom Metazoa; phylum Arthropoda; class Arachnida; order Ixodida; family Ixodidae; genus Ixodes; species Ixodes ricinus. The sequence goes on from JAZHYW010047152.1 coordinate 5,452, forward strand.
CGGTAGGCCGAGAGACTGGCCGGTGACTGGCCTTTATCTGGCCATTGGCCACTGGCCACTGGCCATCAGCCATCGGCCAAGCATTGGCCAATGAATGGCAACTCTCTGGCCACACTGGCCAAAAGACCATCGCCTCCAGACATTGGCCATTAGCTTAGCCAAAATCCGTGCCGTCTTGGGTAGTCAGCCTTCGGCCGCATACCCTGTACGCATGCGCGTTCAGTATAAATTTCTGGAATACTTTACGTGCGCATGTTGGCTTTCACGTTTGATATATCCCGTATGGAAATCTTATATCTGGGCCATATCTGGCCATATCAAACATTATATGATTATATACGGCCTATATACAGACTTATCTGGCGTATATACAGACTGATATGGCGTATATACAGACTTATCTGGCGTATATACAGACTTATCTGGCGTATATACAGCCTGATATGGCGTATATACAGACTTATCTGGCGTATACACAGCCTTATCTGGCGTATATACAGCTTTATCTGGCGGCCTGTTTTCGATATATTAAAAAGTTTAAAAAAAGTTAAAAATTTACTTTGTTAGCAAAATGTGAATGACTCATTGTTCGCAAGCTAAACATTAGCACAAATAATCCCAAACTTCAGTTTTGGCAAGCTTACGTTTGAGATTATTTGTGCTAATTTTCACGAGGATTTCAATGTAGAATTAATTATTTTGAAGTGTTAACATTACGCCGGAATAGACAATTTGCTAAATCCCCCAAACGCCTCGGCCCGTACTCGAGGAATCATGGGGACGGTGTTTCTTCAGCTGCCTAGTGATCGGAAATTTCGACCAATTCTTTGGTTACACAGTTTTGAGTGTAATTCGGTGTCACCTGAACAAGTGTCGTATTGAACCCAAGTACCTGTCATATCACTTTTAACATTTTTCGCCAATGTCAGTACTGTGCATTCTGTTCAACCTTCAACCTGGATGAGCTGCAGACATATCTCTTACATTATTATCATTCTCGTACAGCTTCAAAGACGCTGATATTAAGTTAAAAACGCTAAAAATGCTAGAAACAGCTCCGCTGAATCCGAGCTAAATCCCGGTTTTGGTTGTTGTGATTTCTCGGCTTTTAAGTAATTCCTGCTAAAACAACAATCACGAGAATGATAATATTGTAAGAGATTTTGGCGCCTCAGCCTTGTTGAAGGTTAGACAGAATGCACAGTATCATAAACGCTGCCATTGACGAGAAATTTTAAAAGTGATATGACAGGTCATTGAGCCCTTTGGGACGCTTGTTCAGGGTGACCACGAATTACACTCGAAAGTGTGTAACCATGGAATTGGTCAAAACTAGCGATCACTAGGGAGCTGAAGGATCACCGTTCCTTTATTTCCTTGAGTGCGGGCCGGGGCACTTGGGAGAATTGTAGACAATAAAAATATATAAAGTGCTGATTTCAGGCTTGTGTCCTTTTGATATGCCTGGCCAGATCTGGAATTTCCTTACTTAGCCAGATCTGGGATTTCCATACCTGGCCGGGGATATCAGGCTATATCTGGCTTTATGAGGCTATATCTGGCAGATATACCATATCAGGTTATATGTGGCCAATTTTTGATATGGCCATATCTGAAATCTTCAGATCTGGCCAGATATAAATTTTTTGTAAGGGATTAGAAATACAGTAGTTCCCCAAGCCGTTGAAATTAGAAGCACGATGCATCGACCTATTATTATAAAAGCAGCAAAAAATTATAGAATATATATATATATATATATATATATATATATATATACGTGTATTTTATGTTTTTTTAACTTTTTTTTATCTTAATAGCTTCATGCATCGTGCTTCTATTATTCGACTGGCTTGGGCAACTATTTCTGTCTCCTTTTTTCGTTTTTTTACCAAAACGTTTTGTTTGAGGATTTTTCATTGATCATTCCATCACATCTTCGGTAGCTAAGAATAGCACAGTTAAACTCCGAGCGCAGAAATTTATCAACGAAGATTACATCAAACAATATAGAAAAATATATAGTACAAAGAAAGTCCAATTAAAGGCGCAGTGAAAAGCTCATAATTTCTTGATACAACGAATAACTTATAAACGTGCGAATATTGTCGTCTGTGTGAAAGCCCTTCGTATTATGAATTTTAAATGTAAATTTTTTTTGACAGAAGTTTGTCTGGTTAGGGATAGTTGGTCCCGAAACGTCGGGGATATTGTTTTTATTAAAACTTCGGTGAGAGTTTCAAATCGACGTCAGGATTATGGTTTGTATTTATTTTATATGTTAACCTTCATAACAGCCTTTTACCAAACAAAAGATAAGGTATATTTAATGTTCATCTGAGGCCTCGTGTTGGCCGAAGTTTTTTGTAGCCTCAGGTTTCGATCTGTCGAGAAGCTGAGAGTTTCCTTCGCGAATGTGCCGAAATGAGATGCTAACTGGGTAACCGATCCAAGATTTGTTTTGTTTTCCTTTTATTTGTCTCGGCACACGACCAGTTTATGATTGATCCTTCACGAAGGATCAGTTTCACTCTTATTGGCAAGACGAAAAAAGCGGGTTTCAGTCCTCGTTTTTCACCGTTCTTTCTTTGCAGCATCGGAGCAGTTTTGATATCGGGATTAGAAATTTAAAATAATGTTTGCTTAGTTTCTATTTTCTTTTCTTTCTTTTTTCTTTTAACAACGACAGCCATTATTGGGTAGGTATCGCAATTTATCTCTGGGGGTGTTTTCTGTATACGGTCGGTCCCGGTTGGGTTACATTTTCGATAGATTTTGAGGGGACATCTTCTTCGCTATATTTAGCGGATAATTTCGGCTAAACTTAGTGCGACACATTTTACTCAGCTAGGTTTCAGAATTAATATTTATGCGCTAGATTTTCCGCTAAACGTTACGGAGTTACGTGACGTCCTGTAACACAATGACGTTACGTGACACTGTGACGCCGCGTGCCACCGCGAAGTCACGTGACGTCATGGTTAGTGTGCAGTGTGATTGTTTGTATTCTGTGTGCAGCAGTGTACAGCAGAGTGCCAAGCGCCAATCCGCGGAAACGCGGATTATCATCCGCGCTTTCGCATTAAGGCGCGTTCACACTCTGCAAGCGGATCCGCAAACGCGAAGCGGATCCGCGCAGTTCTCTGAACCGCAAAGCGGCTAGGATCGAGCTGTTGGAGCGCGTTTTTGCCCACCGCTTCGGGACCGATTTGCCCCAACCGCTTTCGCGAACCGCGAAGCGGCAACCAGTCGCACAGCGTGACGCTGACGTGACGTCGGTGGCTTCCGAACAAAGACGTCATCCGCCGTTTGTGAGGCGTCCAAGGCGCTGTAGTCCTAGCGTTACAGGAGACAAATAAACAGGGAAACGTGATGTTCACGTCCGTCACTTGAATCCGCCTCGAAAAGAATTGACTCTATAATCTTAACGGGCTTCGCACCGGTGATTTGGGTCGGGTAAGAGATTTGTTTATTATTCCGAGCTGCCACAGCCCGAAGCTTGCAGCCTTGTTGGTCTTTGCCCGTAGAACGTCGGAAGCCGCCCCTGATCGACCGAAATGTCAGCTCTTCTACCCACTAAGACTGTTGCGTTAACTATACATGCCTTGCGCCTGACGTCACGCCGCGATGCCCCGCCCCCGATCGCCATTGCTCCGTACCACCGGAGGACCGGAGAACCTACAAAGCGTAGTCGACGGCGTGTTTCGTCCGACCGTGACGTGTTTACGCAGTTTGAGAGCGTAGCGTTTTTTTTTTTGTGTGTGTGTTTGTTGTTCTTCGCACAATTTGTAAACAAATCGTTTTAATCTATTTTTACCAGCGCCTACGGGCTAAATATGCCGTCGCCGGAGGAGCGGACGTTGCCGCTCTGCGGAGATTACTTCGACGAGCTCGTTGGGCCTACGAGAGCGAGATACGCGAAGAAGGTGGAACTTTGCGACGGCGAGGATCCCTACAAACTTCGCGTCGGCGTGGACACGACATTCGACGCCGCCTCGTTGGGCCTACGAGAGCGAGATACGCGAAGAAGGTGGAACTTTGCGACGGCGAGGATCCCTACAAACTTCGCGTCGGCGTGGACACGACATTCGACGCCACCTCGTTGGGCCTACGAGAGCGAGATACGCGAAGAAGGTGGAACTTTGCGACGGCGAGGATCCCTACAAACTTCGCGTCGGCGTGGACACGACATTCGACGCCACGTCGTTGGGCCTACGAGGCGAGATACGCGAAGAAGGTGGAACTTTGCGACGGCGAGGATCCCTACAAACTTCGCGTCGGCGTGGACACGGACATTCGACGCCACCTCGTTGGGCCTACGAGGGCGAGGTACGCGAAGAAGGTGGAACTTTGCGACGGCGAGGATCCCTACAAACTTCGCGTCGGCGTGGACACGACATTCGACGCCACCTCGTTGGGCCTACGAGGAGCGAGATGCGCGAAGAAGGTGGAACTTTGCGACGGCGAGGATCCCTACAAACTTCGCGTCGGCGTGGACGCGACATTCGACGCCACCTCGTTGGGCCTACGAGAGCGAGATACGCGAAGAAGGTGGAACTTTGCGACGGCGAGGATCCCTACAAACTTCGCGTCGGCGTGGACACGACATTCGACGCCACCTCGTTGGGCCTACGAGAGCGAGATACGCGAAGAAGGTGGAACTTTGCGACGGCGAGGATCCCTACAAACTTCGCGTCGGCGTGGACACGACATTCGACGCCACCTCGTTGGGCCTACGAGAGCGAGATACGCGAAGAAGGTGGAACTTTGCGACGGCGAGGATCCCTACGAGCTTCGCGTCGGAGTGGACACGACATTCGACGCCACCCGCCACCTCGTTGGACCTACGAGAGCGAGATACGCGAAGAAGGTGGAACTTTGCGACGGCGAGGATCCCTACAAACTTCGCGTCGGCGTGGACACGACATTCGACGCCACCTCGTTGGGCCTACGAGAGCGAGATACGCGAAGGAGGTGGAACTTTGCGACGGCGAGGATCCCTACAAACTTCGCGTCGGCGTGGACACGACATTCGACGCCACCTCGTTGGGCCTACGAGAGCGAGATACGCGAAGAAGGTGGAACTTTGCGACGGCGAGGATCCCTAAAAACTTCGCGTCGGAGTGGTCACGACATTCGACGCCGCCGCCACCTCGTTGGGCCTACGAGAGCGAGATACGCGAAGAAGGTGGAACTTTGCGACGGCGAGGATCCCTGCAAACTTCGCGTCGGCGTGGCACGACATTCGACGCCACCTCGTTGGGCCTACGAGAGCGAGATACGCGAAGAAGGTGGAACTTTGCGACGGCGAGGATCCTACAAACTTCGCGTCGGCGTGGACACGACATTCGACGCCACCTCGTTGGGCCTACGAGAGCGAGATACGCGAAGAAGGTGGAACTTTGCGACGGCGAGGATCCCTAGAAACTTCGCGTCGGCGTGGAGCACGACATTCGACGCCACCTCGTTGGGCCTACGAGAGCGGAGATACGCGAAGAAGGTGGAACTTTGCGACGGCGAGGATCCCTACAAACTTCGCGTCGGCGTGGACAGCGACATTCGACGCCACCTCGTTGGGCCTACGAGAGCGAGATACGACGCAGAACTCC
>JAZHYW010047153.1:0-125832 GCA_037355805.1 Ixodes ricinus
TCCTGCTACCGCTTTTTGTTATTTTCTTTTTCATTACACAACGTAGAGCACAGCAGTGTTTGAGTTAACTAAAATTTGTATGCGCTCTGCGTGTGTATGTTTGTTTTTTTGTAATGACTGTCTGCCAATGGTAAGTTTCTATTTTATTTAATATCGCTTTTCCGGGAAGCTTAAGAAAGGCTTCTGCGTTCCTACTTTACGACCGGAAAGCTTTGAGAACCTCATTTCCGATATATATATAAATATAAGAAAAATCTGACTAGGACTGCGTAAACAAACACGGCTGCCTCTCGAACACAAGATTATCTGTCGGGCGAAACTGAAATTATATCCGGTTTAAAACAGTTTTTCACATCATTGCGAAAAGAGGGTTAAGCAATTTTGGCGCAATATATTCGCCAGCGTGCGTACGTGCACAATAATATAAAAAAAGCACGAAGAGGACAACACTTCAATGCGCAGAAATTTTGTATATCGAAGACAAAGAAACGCGAACTAGAGATAAAAAGATAAAAACGAAAACAAATAAAATAAAAGTTTTTTTAAAATAATTTTTAAATGATTTTAAATTGTGACTAAATATGTTTGACCAAAAGGACAGCGGTGTTCCAGGAACGCTGACGAAGCCTGAAAATTGTTATTGGCTGTACAAAATATTGACCTGTGGCTTCGGGTTCTTTCCCCTTATGGTTCTGTCAGAAAGCATTGTCGGACTAGCGCTCGTAGTATCTAGCTCCGTTACACACACTGGTATCTCAAAATAAAACGTGTAACTCTACTACACCGATCACAATCAGCACCGTTCAAACTCCTGCTCGAAGCAGCTATAGTCTAATCGCTTTCACGCACACGCGACGCTTTTTAGAATCATCCGCGCGTCCTTTCTTAATCGGGCGACTATCCAGCACCTTCAGCACGCCTCACCTTCGAGGCGGTTCGCAGCGGCGGTGGGTCTAATTAAAACTGGTGGCCATCACCTCGACCAAGCAACAAAGCGTCGTCGCCCTCCACGAGGCCCCGGCGCCCCTCGCACCGACGGCGAGGGTCCTAATTAATGAAGCGATATCCATCTACCGGCCCATTGTGGTTCACTGCGCGCTCGTCCCCGCAGCCGCCGCCGGGCCGACGTGCATGGGCCGCCGGGGATCACCACGCCCGCCGCCCCGAAGCACGAGCAAAAAAGAGCTCGCGTACGGCACACCCATCGGCCGGAGCAAGCTGCGGCTTGATTCAATTCAGCGAACGCCAACTAAGCTTTTCGGCCGCCGGCAGCTGGTGCAAAGAAGGGCTGCGGGCCGAGAGAGACCACGGCTAATGGCCCCGCCGCGACGCGAGGTGGTCGCTGCTGCAACTATGCGCCTACCGCGGCACAAAGACGCCGGATTATTTTTTGAAGCGGGAAACTCGTTTAATTTGGCCCCCTACGCTGGACGGAGAATTTACGGCCAGCGAAGCAATAAAGGATGCTTGGCCGGCCGCTAGAAAGATAGACAGAGAGCGAGAAAAAGAGAGGGCAATGTATGGAGAGAGCTGACTCTGAAGTCTGATTTATGTCATAGCGCGACGAGATTGTAGAATGTTGAGCCCCGTTCGAGTATCGCCTCGTGCTGCTAGAAGCGTCAGCGAAAATAATATTATCCTTAGCCTTTATCGCACTACATTCGAAACCCGCGGAAATAGTTTCAGGACGACTATTATTTTAGAAATATCCGGGCATGGGTACATTTTTAACAAAGAAATCTCAAATATGCTTTTAACTAAAGCAGATTGGCAGTTTGTAGCTGTAAATTCAGTCGTATTCCTAAACTTGGGGTTTCCCAATATTTGATTTTAGGTCGCTTTAACTTTGTTATAGTTATCAATGATGTTGTGGCCCACTCACAAAGAGGCTGCTTTGTTGTGCCGATGGTTCTGGCGTGTCCAACATGGTAAATATATTAAGAGGGAGGTCAGCTTGAACGTTAGAGAAAGACAAGAGAGAGGAATCGAAAGCTATTTACAGCAGTCTATCAACTGCTGACTTCTAATACTTGTTTGTCTTAATCAATATCTGTTCATTCTCGTTGACGTTTATTTTTCATATCTACTGCATATGTTCTATATCCTTTCACAATATTACTACGGCTGCACTTTTGCACTTGTCAGGCTCTGACTTATTCACCGTATATATATATATATATATATATATATATGTGTGTGTGGTGCTTCACATAAGAGTGAAAAAAAAATTTAAGAATTCGCGTATTCCAGGTAATCATATGACTTCCTTCGGTACCGCGTTACTCGTGGTGGCGGATGTCAGAGTTGCGCGATACTTAATATTTACTTCATTAATAATTGAAAATGACTACTTAACGTTTTAAGTAACAGGTAACTTTTGCTAAGCGCGTCATCGAAAACCTCTAAATCAGTACTTTTAGAAAGACATTGAGCACGTGAGAATCGTAATAGTGCACTAAAGTTACCCCTCGTGGAGCAGGTACACGGCGTTTACAGGTGCGGCAATGCGCTGGTAAGCTAACTGCCCTTGTTCCCTCCAGTGAGGCTGCGTGCTGTCGTGCCCGGTCAATTATGCAGCGGCCAGTTTGCCCAATACAGCATTTTTCGCAGGACAGTAATATATGACATACGAAACCTAGAAATGCAGCGCAAATGTTCGCAATATGGCCATCCTTGGAAAACAGCAGAATGCATTTGCGCGCGATATCTTAGAAGCTATGGCCAGTGGCGTAGACTTTCCATTTTCCCGGGGGGGGGGGGGGGGGGGGGGGGGGGGGGGGGGGCAGGCTGAGAAGTTTCCCCGGGGGGGGGGGGGGGGGGGGGGGGGGGGTGCTGCGCGTTATGTTTTCGCCAGAACTGGAGATTGAAGCTAACGCAAAGCACGCTGGGATTCTATTTCCACGCATTTTTTGTCAATAAAGGCAACGTGGGCGTTATTTTGTTTACGTCCTACTACTAGAAGCTCGTTACATGGCACGTAAACAGCGTCTCGGAAATAATAATAATAATAATAATAATGGTTTATTTTCCAGGTGCCCACAAGCAACGCAGCGTTCTATTGTGTGGTGCCCCCCCCCCCCCCCCCCATAGTCTACGCCTATGGCTATGGCCCGTGAAGAAAACGAAGACAGGTGCGTCAGCACGGCTTCCATCACAGTTGAAAAAAAGTGCAGACACAGTTTTTTTTTTTTTCGGTTGGCGCATCCCCATATTGGGAGAAAAGAAAAAGGGTGGGCATGTATATGTATGTAAATATACAATGAAATAACAAACTTGCAGTGGCTTAGCTCGGCTATGCCAGGATATACGTAGCGTGAGCTAAGGTTAGACGACGGATCTGAACGAAGGGAATCCGTGGCGAAAGTAAACGTTCAGCCATATCGTTTAGAACCGCGTAGACCTGGTGTGGCATGGGTGGGTAACGATGCCCATTGGTAAAGGCCCGTTCACATTCTTGCGACCTCTTAAAACTTGGTCCCTTAAAACCTCTTACAACGAGAGGACACAGTGGCGCCATCTATCGGGTTGCAGTGTAAACTTGGCGGTCCGGCATATTTTATATTTCTCCCGCGCATTATCCTTTCTTTCTTGGTTCGAAAAACTTTTGTAAACGTTATAAACGAGCCTTTCTTATAGGTATTACGCACATTTGACCTCGGAAATCCCGCAAAACCTTCGCTCTTGTGAAATGCAGTTCCAGGGTCACCGCATAGATGGCGCCAGAATGCCAGTGTGTTCCCTCGTCCTAAGAAATTTTAAGAAGTTTTAACAGATCTCGTCTCTCTCGGTCGTACTCGGTCGCAAGAGTGTGAACGGGCCTTAAAGCTAAAGAGTGAAATCTTCTGCTTAACGAGAAAGTTCTTTGCACGTTGTACAAACCTGCGCCACGGTTTTACCCTACCTCGGGGCGGCGCCGCTAAACTCAACTTTTCACGCATGGCACTACTTACCGGCGTCAAGTCTTTCATGTGCCACAGTCTTTCACACACGTCGCACACATATCCACACGGATTATTTACGAAGTCCGTCTCGAAGGTCCGAGTCGCACTGGCGCTTTCGCTACGTTTCACCGTATAGTCAGTCAATCGGCGAGCCTTGACGTCATCGACGGCGTCTGGTTGTTGCTGCTGCTGAGATGGTCGTGCACGTCGCTCAGCCTCCTGGCGACGCCGCTTTGCTAGACGTTCCTCCCTTGCTCCGGTGTCACCCGCAGCACGTTTAGTCTTCTGTTCGTTCTTCCTACGCTCAACCGCTAATTGCTAGGCAACTACTTCGGGATCCGATGAGTTAAGCTTCTCCGCTCTTCGCCGCTGAGCAGCAATTTTTCGCTTTCCTTCTCCATGGCTATACCACACTGGCAAACGCCCCGCTATATGTCATACCCCCACTGATACCTCTGCGCATGCGCACAAAATGAGAGCGCGCTATGCAAGCGGCTCCGGGTGCAGGCGTCAGACTTGGCTGCTGCGCAACGCGAGGCGCACAGCTGGGCACGCGGCGGCGCCAGTGCGTCTGCCGCGGCTATGACGTCACTCCTCTGCAATGCGCAGACCGGCGAGCCGCACGTGGCGTCGGCGGAGCGCGCGGCGGCGGCGGCTCCGGCCTCCGGCGCGCCAGCTGTGCGTCATCTGACGTCACTGCTCTCGTCGCGCATGCGCAGCACGGCTCTCCAGAAGCCACGCGAAACTGCTCAACCTTCGGCCAGTGTAGCTCACGCTACAAAAAGCTAAAACAGAGATTTAACGAATGTGGATAAAATCGCAGTATTAAAGAAAGTTACAGCTTATAGACAGCGGCGTAAATATTCGTTTCGTATTTTTGTCTTTGTCTAATGTTCAAGCTGACCTCCTTGCATTGACATGTACCAACCATCTCAACTTATGCCTGTTATTTAATAAATATAGTTCACCAAAATTTATTTGCACATAGCTTTGCGTTTAGTATTGACAATGTATTTTTAGTCGCTTTTCTTTATTGCAGCCACCGTATAAATATGACGTTAGAGATGTCTTTTTTTGTGAATGTTATAATAATAATAATATAATTTTGATCTTGGTCTCTACCACTGTTTCTTTTATATTTTTGTTTTCCACTGCTAGCTGACGAAATTCGTTAGGGTGACTGGGCCTCGTTAGGCAGTGTTTTTCTGCCTTTTTCGTGTCCTCCAAATAGCTTGTGCCCAAATTAAAAAAAAATATATAAAAAAGACTAAACAAACAATGGCACTAATATTTTGCAAGCCTGAAGACTAAAGCAACTCTACAACAACAACTGAAGTGACTGTACAACAAAAGCAGAAAGAGATGTTGTAGCTCCGCGTTTATTTCCGAGCGGGGAACGCCGCCGGAACCTGAGGACGACTATTTTCCAACTCAGATTTTATTTCCAAAGATTAAAGGCATCGCGAGTAAGAGAAGTAAAGCGATGCTACTTCTTGATTGCTTTCAGTATACTGACGGAACAGCAGGAACGCTGCACCGTTTTATTGGATTTGTCGCGAAGCGTTCAGCTGGAAGCAGAAATAATAACCGATTCGGCTGCAAGACTGATTACTGCACGTTCGAGCAATCGTACCTTCGCGTACAACCAACTGAGGTCTGCATACTGTGGAGTCGTCTAAAAAGCAGATGCGTGCCAAAATCTTCTTCTACGCTTAGCATTGACAAATATTGTTTTTTATCGCCTATTTATGTATCGGTGAAACACCGGGAAACCTCACATGAAATTATTTAGAGCACTGGTTTTCAGTTAGGGTTGTTACCGAGTTTTAAATGACCGCTTCTTAATCACTTGAACATCAGTGAAACGAAGATATCACAAGCTAAAGGCGGCACCAAGTTTACTAAAACGTAAAATAAAAAAAATAAAAAAATTAAACTCCGACTACAACCGGCAGATAACACTTTATCGCTGGCGTTTATGACAACACCTGCCGCATGGACAGCCAATGAGGAACTAGCACGAAACACAAGTTTTTAAATCTTGGAGCTCTTATATCCAAGTAATGAAGTTTCTTTTCCAATTATTTATTATACCAAATATGTTTGTGCATATATATTTTTAGCAGTCTGATACACATATTTTGTGGTTTTAAGCATAACATCATGCTCGAACGATTTGACATATCCTCCTCCAGTACATAAATTTGTATGAATATTATATTTTAATAAAGCGTCGAGCCCTACTATTCTAACTCCACAGTAGTCAGGGAACATAACTAATTACTGAAAATCGCGGTGTGTAGATTATTATCCAACTCTGCACTATCAATATGAACAACTGTCCAATGGACCAGTGGCTCTATGGCGAATGTTCCTATCTAGAGAATCATCCTGTTACCAGCCGGCCTGTGACGAGTGCGCATGTGACGAATAGTGCTGATCCCAAATTACGGGACTCCTCTCCAAAAAGATTAACTGCCTTGTTATCTTCTCATGCCTTCAACTTAATGCTGCAAGAGTACAAACAATGTGCCTGATTCATCTAGCCGTCTTTTGTCCTCTGCACAGTTTCTTTTCTTTTAATGCGACACTTTTTAGAGCGCAGCTCTTAGGCGCCCGTTTCCGGGTTTCGCGGCGTTGCCTTCAGCCGTCGGCGTCGGCGTAACCGCGCTAATTTTATTTAGCGGAAAAAATAACGTCACGTGACCTCAACACCAGTTTAATTCACCCTCAATTTAGTAGGATAATACAGTTTTTCCGCTAGATTTAGTGGACAAATTAAGTTTCTCCACTAGATTTAGCGGGAAAATTCTCGTCACGTGACCTGAACACCAATTCGATTCCCCTAGCATGTGACCTCGATTTTCTCGCTAAATCTAGCGGAGAAACTGAATTTGTTCATCGGTGACGTGACACGAAGTTATGTGACGTTATTTTATTCGCTAAATTTAGTGGGGAAACTGAATTGGTGTTGAGGTCACGTAGCGTCAATTTTTCAACTAAATTTAGCGCGGACACCGTGGGAGGAGGGGAGTACGCAGGAGGAGGAGGGAGGGTACGGAGGAGGAGGAAGAGGAGAAGAGGAGGGGCGTACCCTCCCTTTATACCCTTCCCCCTCCTCTTCAAGAGCTGCGCTCTAATTTAGCAACACAGATTTGTAAACGTCTTTCCATTTTTATCTTTCCTTCCTGATACCAGTTTTTAATTTTGCTGTATTTCCAATAGCCAATGTCTTCACTCTATTTATGTGTTTGCTTTGTTGTTGATCGGCAAGGTGTGTCAATATTTCGTCAAATGTATGCAGTCTCGAAAAAGGTCTGTCTCAGGCCGAAGCGTCGTCGAACTTTACGAATAATATTTATTTATTTATTTATTCTTAAGTTTTTTTTTATTTTAACTTTTTTTAAATTTTAAAACAAAAAAAAAGACAATTGTCTGAAGTGGGTTTTCTGCCGTATATGCTTTTCGTCATCCTGCGCTACGCTATATATATAGATATATATACGGGTTAGTTCATCTTTAATTCGAACAGATTTATTTTAAAAAATCCGTAAAAGATGCACTGATACGATTTACATGCAGGTGAGTTATACGGCCAGGGGTACGTATGTGGGTGGCTAATCGTTGCAATAAGTCGGCTAATGAATTAAAATTCGTTAATTAACCTTTTAATTAGTGAAATAAACATATGGTTCCAATTGGAAACTTAGAGACGTCATCGAAAACCACTAAATCAATTCTTTTTAGAAAGTGAAAATTGACGTCACCTGACGTAAACACCAATTCAATTTTCCCGCTAAATGTAGCGGAAAAAAATGATTACACATCACTTCGTGTCACATTGCTAGTTGTTCCAAATTTCGTGACGCCGGATTAAGTGAAGCCGGATCAAGTTTCTCCGCTAGATTTAGCGGGAAAATTGACGTCAGGTGACCTCGAAACTAATTCAGTTTTTCCGCTAGATTTAGCTGAAAAATGACTTCACGACCTACACATAAATTCAATTAACCCGCTAAATTTAACGCGGGAAATTGACGTCACGTGACCTATGCACCATCTCTGCTTCCCCGCCAAATTTAGCGGGAAATTTACATTACGTGACACCGATTGCATATCGGTGCAGCCAAGGAGGTGCAGCTATCGCTAAACACTTGAGCTGCTAGAATGTTTCACGTATCCAACAGCCTAGCAATTTGCCATACAATTTTTCTACTTTTGTGATCCATGAAGATCTACATTCTCCTCAATGCAAATCTACGTTGTAAAATATATATATATATATATATATATATATATATATATTTATATATATATAAACCATATTTGAACTCTTTCTCAGCAAGAGAAATAGCCTGGCTTTAAAGGGTTCCAAGTCAGGCACATTTAACAACATATGATACAGCGCGATACTGAACCAATTACATCGACTCCTCAACTACAAGCACGCGGAAAAATATTTTACTTATTCATAAAAAAAAAAGAAAAAAAGAGTGGCATTCTAGCCTCAAGCCGCACAGCAAAGTGGACGCATCATGTGTGCGGGAAGCTAATAAATAAGTACAACTATCGCTCTTGTCACATCGATACCTTCCAGACAAACAATGTCGCATTGGTAGATGTTAGATGAATTTTATTTCTATGTGCTTTATCCGGTTATAGGAGAAACAGCGCTGCAGAATTAACTCGTTTAGTGTGGCTGCCTTGGTGCTGTACAAATTTCACTTTACTGCCAATTGCGCTTGGACTTGAGCACGTGAAATACTAAATCGGATGAATCGAGTGTAAATGAAAAATACCGAAAACACGCATGAAATATCTAGTGATACACAACGCCTCGCGTTCAAAAGGAAAGACAAAAAAAAAAAGACTCAAGGGACGGTTATGATTTCATCCTAAATCTAATAATGCAGATAACACAAAATTGATTTATCGTTCGTGCAGCTTTTCCCTGTGCTGCAATTCAGGGCTTTTTTGTCACGTTCACCCCACTGTTTCAAGTCACGTACTCGTGCCTCAGATTACAATCGAAGAAAACCTTGAAGAAAGCAGGAACTAAAAAAACGCCGTCCTCTAGTTTTTACGCTTCTTCTGATTTCTACCGAAGGAAAACAAATTTCCATATATCCGGCCACACTCAGTCACAAACGAATTTTCACGCAATCAAGGAAAATCTTGACGAACCTCTTCGAAACCCTGTTAGGTGCATAGATATTTTATGCATCAACCATATCAGTGCAACCGCTGTTTTCGAAGCAAGGATGGCAGTAAAAACAAAACAGTTTTTTTTAATAAAAATATATCTATTTTAACAAGAAAAAATTTTTTTTTTCAGTCTGCCGAATATAAAGTGTTTTAGTGTGGTGCGTTTCATCGTGGGACCTCACTAATAAACAGCGTGGTTTTTTTTTCTGCATTTCGCTCTTCTCTAGTGACAAATAGTATAAACCATTATGCGCTTGCAAGAACACAGTCGAGCTGGTGTGTCTGCGTGCGCGTGTGCGTGTGTAGTGTGTGTGTGTGTGTGTGTGTGTGTGTGTGTATTGTGGTTTTCAAACCGAACCAAGTTTACAGGAAACGGACAACCTTAAAACCGACACAAAAAACAAGTACCTTCTGTGTTGCAGAAAACAGTAAAAAAAACTAAATGCGTGAAAATGTGGAAGCCGTAAGCATCACTCATGTAAGAGTAGTTTATATCTCATATAATGAATTGAATTACAAAAAAAAATCTTTCTGCTGGTGGGTGCCGCATGTTCTAACTCCGGCCCAAACTCTTCGGTTTTACCATCTTTATATTCATATAAGCAAGAAGTTTTAAAATTGAGCTTTGAAAAGTTTCCGAATCCACCTTATACGCCTGATTTTCCTCCTAATTACTTGTACTTGTTAAAAGAAATAAATACATTCCTAAATGACAAAAAAAAAAAGAAAAGATTTTGGCCGAATGAAGAGGTGAGTGAGACTTGCAACGGTCATATTGCCATACTCGTCGCCGAGCGTGCGCCTGCGTGGCCGTGGGGTTAGCGTGCTTGGATGTCGCGCGGAGGATCCGGGTTCGATACCAGGGAGCGCAATCTTCTTTTATTTATTCTTCCCACTTGGCGTTCTCGTGAGTTCGAGAACCTTCTCATCTGATCGAGTTACGAATCTTCCTCGCGCCGAACGTTCTAGGCCAAATGTTCCAGAGACAGCCGCGGGTACAAAGGTACTCCGCGTGGCGATCCGAGTCAATCTCGCCCCAGCTTCCCATTCTGCTGTTACGCCGACTTCGACGCTCGCGAGGCTCTGTAGTTATTTTCTGTTTCATTTATGTTCTGGGCACAAGTTCGCCCCATTAACGGGGTACGGAAACGAAATTCCAGCGCTCGTGTTTTAGCTTTAATGTGTTGCATGTTGTAGCATAACCTCAAATATTCCAATCTTTCGTTGAAAGGCACAAAAAATAACTAATTAAACGATCTTTCAATGTGGATGCATGCGGGGCCTATTTGGGAGGTTAATCTAGCAACGCTGAGAAACTTGTTACGTAGTCATGACGTAGCAAGTTCCATCAGAGCAGCGCCGCTCTTTGGAATTCAACATTTTCCGTCTTAGCTTTCCTCCTCAACTCAGAGATCGCGCATTGTACCAAACAGTTCAAGAAGACGCAAAGGAGGGACTCCCCTATTAGCCCCGAGAACATGGCGTGGCGCCACCTGACGGGCCTATCGTCGTGACGTAGGATGAGGGATCACGTGACCATTTCCTGCACTCTGCGTCAAGAATGGAGTGTCTCGGTCTTCACTTTTTAATACTGCGGGTGTTTAAGGCTTCTTTAACCCAATGTTTCGTTTCACTACTCGACCCAGTCGAGTTCCTAAATCGGATACCGTACGATTGCTTCCGGGGAGCCGGTGAGCCGGTTGCAGGCGAGCAGGGAAACGGTCGCTGCACGGAAGCGCGGCGGCGTGGACTGGCGCGGCGGAGGGTACGGGTCAACTTGTCGTTTTCGGAGGCTATCTCACGTATCGCAATGAATGCTTACGAAGTGCGACCTACCGATGAAGGTAGGCGACTTTTTTTAACTTCTATTCGACCGGGCATTTTGTTACAACTGTGTACCCCTTTTCAGTTGTGCTGTCTGTAAGCAGCATCAATGCGTTCGTGGACAAGGCCCACTAAATGTCCCGCCTGTTGCTTGAGTGCGAAAGTGTTCTTGAAGAGGGACACGTGTTCTGTAGAATCAAGGAGCTGGATAAGGATTGCTACACGTTCATTGAATTCGTACTCCAAATGTCGGCACTCACTTCGTACCCGCACGAGCTGGATGGAAGAAACGGCGGTGACACATCGAGCTCCTGCAAAGCATAAGTGAAGGAACATGCCGTGTATCATTACTTGGCTAGGTTGTATGTTACCACCGGCCAGCGTGCTGTGAAATCGATCGAGCTTGCGGCCAAAGCCGGGAGTGAAACAACTGGAGCACTCAGACAGTTGCGTTTGACTGCGTTTGACTGCGTTTCGGCTGCGAGAAACCAGGACATCCCTGCTGCTTATATCGCGTGCAAACATGATTCCTTGAATTGGATTCCACGCTTCATACGAAGCACAGATGTGCCGGTGCTTCGCTTTCGGTTCTCAACACAACGCAGTTAAACGCACTCATGAACGCAAGTGTCTCAACCGGCCTTTAGAAATTGCGATTTGCGATGAACGGTGAAGTGAAGCGCCTTTTTCCAAATATAATCGGTCATCTCCCGTTGTTATCGTAGCTCCGGAATAAAGAAAACAAATTCTCGTGGTTCAGTGGTAACATGCTCGCTTCCCAAGTCGCGAATCGCAAAATCAGTACAATGCAACTAATTTTTTTTTTAACGTTTTTGAAGCACATGTTTTGTAACTTTTCTGCGATGTCGGAATTTTCGAGCGACGAATATTAAAGCTTGTTAATAACATTTAATTTCATAAACTAATATCAGACCATTCAAAGGCCAATGACAGTTCGTGTACAGCATCGCTGTTTTTCTTTTGTAAAGAAAGATTATTCAAATATTCCTGTAGCTAGGTGTATTAGAGTTGTAGAATTGTTTTATTTGGGCTCCTACAAGATAAGCAGATAGGTTACAAAAATAAAAATATTACTTGCTAATACGAGTGCAGCGACTTGCATCAGCAATCTTTAAAGTAAAATAAATAAAGCACGTAACATTCTCGCATTTATGCAGCTGCTGGTTGCTTAAATACCACTAAGCTGTGAGTGATGTTTGCATTAAAATAGTCAGTGAAATTTTATGGCTTGTTAACTACTGTAAATTACTGTTTCAAGTCTATTAGCACTCAGCTCTACTTGAATTGAGTGACGCCAACTTGTACATACATTTTTCACCCCATTGTTCAAATAATATTGAAGCTGTATGAGAAAGGTACTGCCACGCAGGGTGAGACTGTTCACATGTTATGAATCATATTAAAATGCTTCTGCTTGGGGTAGATGTGGTAGCTGATATTTGGGTCGGTCGCGTAACTGCGGCATTGTGGCCCTGAACAGTACTTTACCATTGCTCCCTGAGCTCGACTGCTGCCGAAGCCGATCCACGCCTGTACTGATCAAGCTTCAAACACAGAACAAAATGCGAAAGTACCGATTGAAGGGCTTCCGAAGGTCCCGACCAAAGCAAGGCGGAATAGCTGGCCTTATCACGTGATCCTCCATCCTACGTCACGGTCGAGCGATCGCAGCGCTCCAATCGGTCCCGCTCGGGGCCAATTGCTCGGACCCTCGTTTGTGTACCCGGACACAGCCATTCTCCCCTACAAAATGAGCCAGTCGCTCAAAATTTGAACAAAAGTTGTCTTTCCCACCCCGCTCATCCCTAAGCTGACAGTGCTGTGGATGCTACATGCTCCTCAGGCCAGCCACACGCTCGTCACCCCACGGGTACTTCGAACGGCTGAGTTGCAACGCTGACAGCGCCACCAACGTTGACAACGCCACCAACGGCAAAGCTCATAACCACGCCAGCCTTGCTACGACACAAACGCGGGGAGTCCTTTTTTTTCTGTTTTTGTTTGCGCCGGATATTCCATGACGCATCGCGCTCTCCTTTCGCTTCTTTTCGAGCGCTTGCTCGAGTGCACCGTTTGGAACGAAAAATATAGTCAGTCGTTCAAAATACAAACGTACGATTATCATTTACGGTTATTATCCGTCATGCTTGACTCATTTCCGAACGAAATTTGAATATTTCAATTTTCGTTTCCGTACCCTTTTAAGCGTTTCAGTTTTCTCGGTTAATCTTTGTTTCGTCACCTCGTCATTCGTGATAATATTAGGGACATCAAAGAAAACTGAATTTAGAAACCTAACTGAGAAATTGGACAAACGTTGGAACAAGTGTGTTAGGCGTCAAATAGTGTACCTTAAAAAAAGAAATAAAGTACGTTTTGGAAGAAATTTGTTTTTGCTTCCCGTTCTGGAAACGTTTCAAACTACCCTCGTAATACACGTCGGCGCAATACCACCCAGAACGCAAGGCCTGTGCCCCTGCCCCCTAACCGTCATCACTAGTGAATCCACGAAGTGCCGCCTAGCTTAGAAGAACACTGAAAGGTGGGAAAAATGATTTTTCTGAAGGGCATAGATGGGACACGTACTTTTTGAAATAACTTTTTATAAAAAAAATAATCCGCCCAATGTTTAAGTTGTTAGACGCAATTTAGTTGGAGGTTACGGCCACTCTAAGACCCGCCCACAAATCTTTGGCCCCGCCCATTACTACTGGAGTGGCTTGGCGCATCGACCGAACAGGCTAACAAGCGTAGTGCCTCCCTTTCGCGACACCTGATGCGTCTAGTCTGGAAGTCTAACACTGTCTGCTAGTCGCGCGAGCAGACGCGCGTTAGCCTCCGGCATCGTCTGCAATTTCACCGCCGTCTGTCGTCGTATGCCATGCCCGTGAGACGCGGAAAACGAAAGCCGCGCGTCGGCGTCCGTTTTCGCCTCCGTCCATCTGCTATTCCTCCCCCGTCTAAAAACTTCTGCAACGCTCAGAAGACGCGAAAAATAAAGTGGCGTTCTAGCGTTTCATCATCCACGAGCCGCAGTCGAATACAAGCGTATGTTACCGCTTATCGATGTGCGGCAATATGCGACCGAAAGCACAAACGAAAAATCAATGAAATAAATATGCAGTCCTTTCAGCTTTACTATAGTTATTTATTTTTACCGGGCATCGGCGAGCAAAGTGGGTGAACGTCACGACAAACAATTAAAACGCGACGTAAAAATATTCGCTTGGTAGGCCAGGTGCACTGCGAAATTTGAGAGCTGCTTCACCTTCAAAACGAAATGACGGGAACATATCTAGACAAGCTTAATGAGAGCCGAAAGCCTGATTGCCTCCAACAAAAGTGCTCGCAAATTCTTACCTGTGTAGGCATCTTCCCGGCATCGGAACCATGATCGCAATCACGAGAGTTGCACAGTTAACAGGGCAGCGGGGCCGTTTTTACGGGAACCAACATCTCTATTCAGCATCAACACGCGCAAAGAAAGAAATCAAGCCAGATTGATCAAAATACCCCGTGTCCCAAATAGCGGCCAGGCTCTTTAAATCGACCGCAGAAATCGCTTTATTAACCTATCGCGTTACAATTTTGTACAGCAATGGCAACAGATGGTGTGGTTTTTCTATAAAGTTCGCAAAGAGCGAACTTACTTGAGGAAAAAGTAAAAACAATAAAAAGGCTGAACTCCTATGGAAACGCAGCGAAGCCACTGGTCTTCAAACCATAGGGCGCCCTATGGTTTGAAGAGCGGTGTCTTCGCTGCGTTTGAGGAGATCTTCCCTAAACTCCTCTGTAAACTCAAAACCGCTCGCACTCATAAAAATTGACGAAATCGACGAGTTGCGCCCGTTCAGCACTACCCAGACACCGGCAGCCATGTTTGTTAACGTTTCAAACTAAAGCGGCAGACGCAATCTCAGAATACACTTGAAATCAATAATGAATCAATCTTAATTATTTGCCTCTTAAAACAAAAAAATAGTCAATTAAAATACTATTACGCCAATGAGATACAAATTTCAACTAACCCTTCACACGTAAATCGTCTCTCCAGCCAATGAGATATGTAACCACCCTCTAAGCACGAAGCGGGGCTTAACGGGCTGCGACCTCTACCTTCTGCGCCTAAATTGCGTCTGACGGCCTAAATAGTGCACAAAATTTTTTTTCGTGGTAAATGTTTTTTGTTTTGAATATACGTTTCCCATTATTATTTTTCAGAAAACCACTTTTTGTTTTCTTGCAGCCTGTCTTTAAGCGTCAGCGTCGCCGCCGGCGCGTCTTGCAGTGTCTCACAACAAGCGGGATGTTAGCAGATGGCGGCGTCAAGACGCAAGCGTTCTGCCGCTACCCCGGCGTACTCCGGTCGAGTTGGTCGAGTTTTAGCGTGTTTGCTGCTTGGGGGCGGGTCGCGGGATCCGCTAGTGAAGACGTTATGAGGCAGGCTCACATTTACTTCTGGCTGGTATAGGTCAGCGGCTCCTCGGCAGATCACATCTCTCTAGTCCAGAATCTCGGTCCTCTCGCGCATTGTTGTTTAATTCGATCGGTGAGAAGCAAATCTTTGCAAACCGTATTCTAGAGAGTCCGGCGCGGATAGCACTTTTGAGCATCCGCATCGATCCGCAGACTTTGTATCCGCATCCGAACCGCATCCGTAAAATTCGGAACCGCATCCGACCCTCAATCCGCACGTTCCTCTGTACGTCAAAAAGTCAAACGAGCATGAAACAAAAACAAGGGGAAAAAAATCTGGTTTAGTAGGTTGTATACTTTCCAGAGTTTATGACGTCAAAAATCGGATCATGTTTTTCGGTGTTTATTTGTTTCCAAAATACCGGTGCATTTTGGCGAATTGTCTCGTGGAGACACTTAAAACGACTTTTATCGACGAAATAAAAGATCGGGAAAAGAAACAAAAATTGTAACGAGAAATGGTTCAACTTTTATTTTCACTTGATACACAATGTTCTTCAAACTATTATTGTAATATCATGCCTACATTTCAAGGCCGAAAGCCTGATTGTCTCCATCAAGAAAAAAGGAAATAAAGTACGCTTTGGAAGAAATTTATTTTTGCTTCCATTCTGGAAACTTTTCAAACTACCCTCGTAATTCACGTCGGCGCAATACCACTCAGAACACAAGGCCTGTGCCCCTGCCCCCTAACCGTTTTTACTAGTTCCAAAATGTCCAAAGAGGCTTGGGAGAGTACTGGTCAGTCTGGTGAATGCCACTTCCACAGGACAGCACAAGATCAACGACGACACTGATGGCGTACTGGCCGCAATTGAGGAACTCAGCTTCCAGATCGCTAAGCTTACATTCATCGTCCACGCAAGCCTGCTGATGCTTTCATAGGGAACAAATACCTCTGGAAGCTCCATCTTGACGCAAGGATTAACTGTCTGCACGCGAAACCAGAACGAGTTATCCGTAAACTGCAGGTCATCAGAGGGTTGCGCGAAACAATCCTGAGGCAATTAATTGTCTTCGATGGCGTTTTAGTCAACAGAAAACGAAGCAACGAGCATTAACCTTCGGGTCTCTTCAGTGATGATCAGAAGTACTTCGACACTGCCATAGCTTTCAAGTGGTAGTGCATTCCATAGTTTTACCAAAGCTGTTAGCTTTACGCCGAGAATCATTTCGTGCCCGAGGTTTCTTTTGCGATTCCATAGTATTCATAATGTCAAGTAGCGAGCTCGACGTCTCGTGGATAAAAGCCATTTTGATAAGGAGCTCATGCGAGGATTTTGGACTTGAGATAAACGCGCTCAGACTCTTGCGCTTCTGATCAACCGAGTCACTACTCTTAAGAAAGGATAAAATTGGTCATCAGTAATACAAAAAAATCGTTGAGTGCATCGTAAAATAAAAGACACGCGATGGGCTCACTGTGTAAAGGCACTTTGATTCAAGGCTCAAAGATTTACAAAGAACATTGAACTTACGCCGTAGCTCTCACGAACTCTTCAGGAGTGCAAAGAAGTGAACGACAAAGTCATGTAGAACGCCGAACTCAACACGTTTCATGCCTTCAGCGAGTGCAATGTTGAGGAGATGGCACAGGCCATTGAAGTGCAGCACTATGAAGCCGGCATGAGATAGCTCGATGTCTCTGTGCATCTTGTGCAGGTATGATGCTGAGTCCAAGGAAAGGACGCACTCCTCATGAAAAATCCTAAGCTTCCCCAGACCGTCCTGAACAAGCACTCGAACGGCAACATCGTTACACTGCTGGAGTACTTGAAGATCTGCCCTAAAGTTCCTTTGTCGGAAAATCTCCGCGTTAAAAAAAACGTTACAATTACAACAATCTCTGGTTGGACTCGAAGTTCTGGTGTCTGATCGATAGTGAGGAAAACGGATGATTGTCGCACAATTATAGCAGTACAGATAAATCCTTTGCGAACATGTCGGGTGAGTACTTCCGGTACATTACCTGAGCAGACGGCATCGTGCGATTCGCGGGGAACATACTTCGAAACATCTCTCAAATGGTTTCACCAGTCTTTTTAAAGGGAATGCCAGCCTTGCATATGACCCTGCAGAATCTGTGTGTCACTTCGTCGGTCTTTTTCTTCCTTGAGATTCGCGTGATAGACTCCTCCAAAGGGCTTTGGCAGGGTGCCTTAGGAATGATGGCTAAAACGAATCTAAAACATTCTGAGATACGACGGGCAGCCCTCAAGAGCAGTGGCTCTCAAATGGGGGTCCGCAGGGGCTCTTTAGGGGTCCGCGAAGCCCCGCCTCATCAGTGAAGCCCGGCAATAAAAGTTGTATTTTTTCCAGATTAAACAGAAACGTTTCAATTTCCGGTTGAGTTTTCTGGTGTGTATGTCAATGAGAGAAGTCTACCTCACACCAGCCCTTAGGTATTTCCACTTATTAAATCATTATCATAGTTAACCTATACATCTCCTTTACCTCACCACGAACGGGGTCCTCCATCATCCCCGCCGATACAGAAGGGGTCCGCGAAGCACTATTGGTTGAGAACCCTCGATCTGCTCCACAGTAAGATATTAACGTAGCTTACTCACTTCCGATTAACAGAGAATAAGGTCAAAAATATACTTACAAGCGTGAAGGCGAGGTTGCTTGAGTTGGGCGTGACACTTCGTTGACATGTGATCCTAGATTCAGGTGGCACCTTTTCTATCCTTTACGCTGACCATAATTCGGAAGTACTTGCACATAATGGACGAGGGGTCTGTACACAGGGCAGAATCGGTAAACTCCTTCACGGAGCCATCCGGAGCTTTACGTTTTATTCCCATCACGGTGGCTTCGATATGCTCCGAGTGATGCGAAACTTGGAGTGTTCTCAGGTAATTTACGCAACGAGGAAGAAAATCTCCCTTTTAACCTGAAAATAACAAGAGACAGGCAAGGTTTATTAATTCGGGTAATATAAACTTGACACCTTCGACCTTGTATACGAAACCCACACAAAAACTTCCATACCTACCTATTCTTCGCTTCACTTTAAGTCCAGACCCAGCAGACGCAACAAGCTGATGGACCCAATCAGACAGCGTCAAAAGCGCACCATCATGGTGTTCGTCATGTTTCTGTACGTGTTCTATCGCTGAACAAAACATAAAAAGGAAAGACCCAGTGAGTTGTGATTTTTGCGCTGCTTGATTGGCTTCATTTCCTCGCAGCGTCGGCTACGTCTGGACGTAAGCACGAACGAACTATGCGGAGAGCAAGTCGTCTGCTTCTTGCACGGAGTATAATAATGACTTCAGAACGTCGCCGATCTCTGATTGGCTTTGATTGAAAGGATAGTTGGTAGACCTCAATGCTGGATGCCTTCAAGTTTATCCACTATTTGTTTCGAACTGCCAATAAGAGCGCGGCGTTCCGATATCAGCGCAGCCTACGTGCAAAAATCAGACGAACTCGCGGTAAGCATAAAAAAAACAAAGAACACAAACTATAAATAAACACAAATGCAATCACTATAGTTGAACACAACGTTTTTCAGTGCTGTAACAAACAACGAAAACAACAACAACAATAGGAATGAGGAACAGATACGATTTCAGCTAGAAGGTTATTCCACTCATGCACTGTTCGGTAAAAAATAAAAAAAGAAAGGCAATTAAGTATGTTTATTCTGGACATGTATTCACGAACTTTAAAATTATGGTATGTAAGGGGGGGGGCACATATATAGATTGGTTCTTTCACGTACTGCATTTTATCGATGCCATATCTGCCATTCAATATTTCATAAAACAGTTTTTTTTATACGTAGACGTTGAAACATATTTAACTCCATAAATAGTTTAGTAGTAATGCAATTATGTTCTTCTGTACGATTGTCTCTTCGCAAAATTTTATTTTGGTCGATAATAGATTTACCCACTTTGTTAAAATCCCAAAAATCTTGCTTTATGTGAAAAAGATTAAATATTTCGATATTCACTGACCGCTTATGGAACTCAGAACGGGACTGAATATGTTGTACAGTGTTTTTGACTTCAACCTTCTTACCGGCTGATGCCGCAATCTGATTGACTGAGACGCGATAATAAAATGCACAAGACTAGCCACGACCTTTTTTTTTTTCAAAACTGTTGGTTTCGATAATGGGTATGTAGATGCAGTTCTTTGTTTAAGGTAAGTAGAAAAGCCATACAATGCACCAATAATAGAGAGTTTTAGTAGATCGTTCCGATACCTCCGATACCCCCGATAACGATACTATATATGTAAGCGCAAAGGCGGAGGCAGAGTATCGGGTATCGTTATCGGAGTCATCGGAACGATCTACTAAAACTCTCTAATGTAAAGGATCCGGAACACTTTCTTTTATGGATTACGCTATCAATGAGATGTAATCTTTTTTTTTTATTCAATGATTTTGATTTCCGTTGTTTAAAGAATATTGCCATTAAGTAAAAGGAATTTGTGTTTAAGAAAAGTAGTGACATCACGAAATTGCCACAAAAGTGACACAAACCTTAGTAACAATAAAGCGCACTTAAAAAAAAAAAAGAAAAAGGACGAGCAAGACCGACATTCCCGAGATTGCAAAGGCGGACGTGAGATACAAGCGAACGATGTCTCGCCACTGATTGCTGTCGCCTCCTCCTTGTTTTCTTTTTCTCTTATCGATTTCCAAGTGTAAATAAGAGACAGACAAGATGGGCTCAAAATAGAAACGAACAAAAAGACCAGGAAAGAGGAACAAACAAAGAGAACGGAAGATTTATATTTTTCGGGACCCTCGGTGAGCGAAAACGGCCGGTCAGCTATTTTGACGCGACGTGAGCGCAATAAGACGCTCGGATGGGTTGCTGTTTGCCCCCGCCAGTTTCGGGAGCCCTTCGTTTTATCCTGCATTACGTTGTATAAGACAGATACGGTTATTACGTTCCACGCTAAAGGTTTTGAGCCGCGCTCCTGTATCCTCGCAGTATTGGCTTAACGCTGCCGGGTTCGTGTACCGCTCATCAAAAAACATTAAAGGGAAAAAATGGGGAAGGCGGGAGACGGTGTGGCGGAAAAAGTGAAAGCCCCGCGCTTGGTTTGAACTTAACAGGATTTCGCGCTGTGTCGTCGGAGCGACGTGAACCGGGCTTTATTTGATAGAGAGTGACTGTGTTGCTGCGCGCGCTTTTTGCTGCGAGGAAGCGGCGAGCTTCAAAGCTTGAAAAATGTTATCGGTCACGTTCAGCCGGAAGGCTGGGACGGCAACGCGCGAACGTCGGCGTTGTAATTGGCGGCACGGTGTAGGTCTAAGTGCTCGAACGTAGCTAGGTGACCGAGCGTGAAGCGGGAAATGGGAAACGCGGGGGACGGCCCTCTCACGCTGCGTTTTAGGGAAGGTCTAGTTTCGATGATGGCGGTGCAGCGGTGGCTTGGACGGGGATGTTATTTCTAGGGTTGAAATTTAGTGAGCTTCGATCGTGAGATATTAAAAAGCTTTCGGGAGTCGACTTTGTTTTTGTCACATCCGTTATGCTTTCTTTTTTTTCTCTAAAAGACGGATGCTCAACGCTAGCATTGCGTGCAAAGTTCCGGATCTTATACAGTGGATTGGAAATACTTTGGGATATGGTGTAAGCGATGTATGAAATCTAACACTTAAAGATAATGCGCAGTAGGGGCCTGGTCACAAGTTGTGCAATATGCCTCTGTAACTGCTGAACACTTTCTTGCCTCTTTTTTTTAAGAAGGTATGAAACTGCTTGAAAAGTTATCTCGATTTTAGTTAATGGTATATTTTTGAAATTATAATTACTCAAATACATCTGTTTAGCATTCTGCACTTCATTGTTTCCAGTGACGGCTTCGAGCATTTCTTCCAAACTTGTTATCGCGGGCGTTTTGTTTCGAACATGTACTACGTTAGACAATAGGTGCGCTTTTCATTTTTTTTAACTGTTGACGTAAAGGGCTATTTAATATATATTGGTAAAATTAGCGCAAAGACAAGGGAGGAAGAACGCAGAGACGAGATAGAGCGCTCTATCCTGTCTGTACGTCCTTTCTCCCTTGTCTCTGAGCTAATTTTACCAATATGTATAGCCAACTAGCCCTCCAGATGATTTTAATAGTATCTAATATATACGCACTTCAGTTTTTTTTTTTTTTACTAATGCAGCATATAGTAAAATATAAAATGCAAGTTTGATGCTATGCAAGGTGGATGCTCCGTCAGCCAGGCACGGAATGAGACCTTCCCTCGTAACGTTCCTGTTTTTCTCTGTTTATTCAAATACCGTGGAACTCTTCGTGAAATGTGGGGCGCCAGAACAATCGTCGAGTTCCAGCCCATCGAATAATAAAACAAAAAAGCTTGACTGCGCAACGAACGAAACAGGAGCGAGACAACTGCTACGTGCGCCGTTCTCTCCGGTATGCAGATAGGGACGTAAAAGGAGTCAAACTACGGCCATAGTTGCAACGCGGCGGCGCTTTCGAATCCGAATAACCGAGGGCTGCGGCGGTTTAGTAAAGACGCCGGGCGTCTCCGCCTTGAATTCTCGGCACGTGCGGAATCCGGACCCACGGGGCAAAGGGGAAGAATACGCCGTGTGTGTCGCCGACGCCGAAAACGGAAAGACCCGGGGAAATGCGCGTATCTTCCTGCACGACCGCCATCAGCTCGAACGGGAACAAGCGAACCAAAGTACACACACACATACAAAATGGACACGAGACAAATGAAAGAACCGAAGCCGCATCTTTGTCTTTTCTTGCGTCTCGAGGGGGTAGGTTTCTTTTCCCCTCCTCGATTCGGGAGACGGCGAGGCGGCTGTGAGGCGCTGCGTAGTGTGGCGGTGCTCTCCGGGGTTTTAGGGAGGGGGGTGCGCTCTCGGCACGTGGCGAGCCATGAATGTGTAATTCGGGAGCTGGTAAGCGCTGTTACGTGAGGTCTTTAAACGCGGACGTGACGTGGATTGAGAAAGCCCACGCGCGCTCCCCCACACTTGGGTGTTGCGTGGAGAAAAAAACAAGACAATAATACAAAAAATAAATAAAACACGAGTGAAAGACAGGAATTACGCGGTAATTGGCACGGTGCACTTAGCGTTGCGTGAAGTCTCTTGTTACATGCTGGGGCCGTTTGCACCTGCATTAAAATTAGATCTTCTTCTTTATTTTTTTTAAGGATTTGTTTTTTGGTTTTGTGTGTCAAGATGATATCTTAATTACACCGTGATTTGGAGCTTTTCTTGCTTTCCAAATGCTCTAAAAATAAAAAAATTAAGCTTATAAAATAAAGAAGGTCAGTGTCAATCAACGTGGTGTTTGGGGCGAGTGTTCAAGTTTAGCTCAGCGGAGAACCTGGGTTAGCGTGGTGAAATGACGAGAGGACTGGCTGGCCTTCACATTGCGTAACGCGGTATAAATGGGTCTGATGCTCGTTTACGACCCCTAAAATTATCATTCGAACGAGGCGTGCGAGACATCTGCTGCGCCACAATTGTGGATAAGAAAACTTCCACGCAGGAACGGCACGCAATAATGGTTAAACTTTTAGATGCGGAGCATCTCTTGCTCGGGTCTATGTCCCGCGGCGTCGTAGTCCGCACTCACACTACGCATGCGCAACTCTCCTCCTTCCCTCTCTCCAACAGCTGCGCGTTACTCTCTCCGCTCTCTCTCTCTCTACCAGCTGCGTGCACTTCGCGTGCGTTCGCTTCTACTCACACCGCGCGCGCATGCGCAACTCTCCTCCTCTAGTCTCCTCTCCTTCAAGTGTGAATATAAGCAGCGGTAGCGCGCTGCGCGCGTTCTCCCGGAGGAGTGAAAGGAGGATAGTTTTGGGCGCGCGGGATCGCAGCGCCACGCCAGGGCTTTCCAGTGGGGTGGGCTTTCCCCGCAACTCTGCGGCTGTCGTGTGCTAGTGTTTCTCGGCCGCTCGCGTCCGCCGCAGCCCAAATCCGGCCGGCCAAAAGAAATCAGTCAAGAAGGGAATAAATTAATTACGATCCGGGATGCTCCGCATCACCCCATGGTTCCCCTCGGGAAGATGGTGTAATGTTTTTTTTTAAACCTAAGGCTTCCTATTCATTTTTGGAACCAGTAAACAGATTCAGTAAAATTGGCATCCACCTTTATCATCAAAATCCTGTTATGCATGAAATGCACTGTTTGACGAGCGTTAGTCTATATTTGTTCAAAAGACGTAAAAGAATCGTTTGGGGGGAGTGAAGAAGAACCATTTGATTATTAACATTCCGTCAAATTCAGCTGGAAACTTCATATCACGTGACGCCACGATACCACGTCATAACCCCGCTTAACACCGTGACGTCAGGTCACGTGATGTTCGTTTCCCGCTAGATTTAATGGGAACTTTAAATTCGGGTATCGGTGACGTGACGACGATTTTCCCAGGTAAATTTAGCGCGGAAACGAAATCCGTACACACCACGCGACGGCAGCTCACCAGACGTCGTTTTTCTCGCTAAATTTAGCGGGGAAACGCAAACACGGACAGTTGGGAGGACGGACAGACACATTTCTGGGATTGGGGGTGCCGTTAAAAAGCATTCCGTGCTTTCATGCGTTTCGGCGCCGGTTTTACCTGGCGTAACACAGAGAAGAAAAAAAAGAAGAAAAAAGCTTGGCTGAGGATTCTTTCTTACAGCGCCCATTTTCGCCGAATCAAGCGCAGTGGCAATCCAGCCTGTAGTGTTTTCTTGAATTGGACAAAAAATATATTCATGTACCTCCTGGTACTGGTTCAGGCCAGTGATTTTGTATGAAGTTCGTAAAGATTGTTGACATCAGGGCCTCTAGACTCGTCAAACACAAAGTTGAGGCCGAAGTTGACAGAGCGCACCGATTAGACCAGTGGTCTCAAACTCATTTGAGTGTGGGGGCCAGGTATCCCACATAGGAGAGGTCGAGGGCCAACGTAAGATGGGGAGGGGGGGAGGGGGACATACTTGGGGCCCTGACCTTATGCGATAAGAATTAAAATCACACCACCCTGCTTTCGTGCTGGCATTTTTAATAGAAGTACAACATTTTTAATAGAACAATTGTATACCATTTTAATAGAACAAATACACTGTCATTGCAGCTGATCAATTCACGCAGGAATGAACCAAGCTCAACATGTCGCTAAAGCAACAATCAGTTAATATGACAGGTTGTCGCTATCCTGATGATTTTTACTACGACACTCGAACAAATACTTCTGTTTTAATGGTGATATATTTTTGAAGTCGAGATTCCCGAGCTCGTAGCTTTACAGCCGAGATACACCCTTCAATGAATAGCTTGCGCTTGCAACCTAGTAGCGGAATTGTCGTACATTACAAAAAGGCTGGGAAGCAAAATTTAAAGCGAAACAAAAGGCAAATGAATACAGATAAGTATAAACTATGTGAATACGTTAAAAAGCAGAGTTACTTTTGGAGCGATAAGTAAGCGACGCGGTGAGATCACTATGGTGCATGCCATTTCTAGCGCTCGAGACATGGGAGCCGGGACTCGTAGCCCCTTGCCTGTGGGCCGCCTCCCAGCGAGTCGCGGGCCGCGTGTTTGAGACCCCTGGATTAGACTATCACGACGATTACTTCACCCGTTTGTAGCCAGCGTCCAATCGTCACCCTCCGCCAACTTTCGGCTCCAACCTTGTGTTTGATGAGTTTAGAGCACCAAGTGGCAGCAAAATACACAAAGAGGACGAGCGCCGGGACGAAACACTTTTGGCACTGCATGACTGGCTCCCTATAGGGTTCGTAGCATCGGCTGCGGTCGCGTCAATTTTAACGCGATAGCGTCACGGAGCTCGTGTCGTTGAAAAGCCGGCGTCGGTGGCGTGACGAGAAAAGTTTGATTGGTCCATAGGGTTGTGACGTCACAGCCACATGACCTTGCGCGGGAATTTCAAACAACCAACAGCGCTCACGTGACGTCACGCGTGGAATAAACGTGCTTAAAAACTTTACACGTAATCCGAATTAAAGGTCGCCGAATGTCTCATATGATTTCACTCATGAAGTAATTCATTTTCCTTAAATAAAAACGTAGATTTTCAGACGGGAGTCGAACTCACGACCCTTCGGTTGCGAGACAGTGGTCTCGCAACCGAAGGTATGAGTAGTCTAATGAGTAGTCTCGCACCCTTCGGTTGCGAGACTACTCATTAGGCCACGCAAGGCACGCTTGAAGGAACGAGATGGAGTTTATATGTTTGTATGTGTACCCGTGAAGCGCCGGAGTGAGGCGGCAGCAGCGACAGGACGATGCGGAGACATGATATAGTGTCTCCTAGCGTAAGAAGCGAATGAGAAGGCGATGCGAACGGGGCCCGATAAAACTATCACGGTTCAATCTTAAAGGTGAATGTTAAGCGTCCTCTCAGTTATTTTTTGTTCACTAGTGATAAGAGTATCATTACCATTTTCTGGGTGTTAATACTGGTCCTGCATATTTCATACGCAGCACACGTGTCTTATTAAAGATAGTGCGTGAATTTGTCAGCTGATTGAGAGCAGTGTTGTTTTCTAGCGATATTTTTGTCCTCGTCCACGAGGGAAAAAACGCCATCCTGAGAGAGGGCACCGCGGCCGCCACGTCGTCACGTGGTGCTGACATGTTTGCCCCTAGTATCCTTAATGCGCAAATATTGTTACAGCTTGTTTGGCGACGGGAGTGTTTTCCCTGCCGCACCGGCGTTGCTTTGGGCTACTTTCAGACAATATAGCGGCAGCTCTTCGTTTGCGGAGGCTGGGCCCCTCGGCACAATAAGTGGTCGGCGCCAAAGTTGCAATGTCAGGTCGCGGCGTGTGGTGGTGTCACCGTGGCTAGATAATACGAAAAATAACCATGGCCAGGGAGGTTTAGAATTAAGCTCTTCATTGAACTGGAATTAATGTCCAGTATAAAATAAACTACTGCTAATCTTAGCACATCTCTTTTAATATTGCTATATTTTTAATTATAAAGTCAAGATTATTTGTATTAATAAATAGCCTAGTTTGGGATGCCCTTTAAAAAAAATGCTGTACTTTGTTTCACCTTAAATCCAAACGCTAAAGACGGTACGAGTTGACGGGACTAAACAAACAGGCGTCAAGCGTGCACCATCATGATGTTAGTCGTATTTCTTTACGCGTTATATCACTGCTGAGCAAATCATAAACGCGAAAGGCCTAATAACTTGCTTTTGAGTAGCCTATCTTTTCTTTTTTTATTTCAACTGTTTTTCGTATTTTGTTATTTTGTAAGGTCTCATTTTTAGGTGTCAACTACCAGTAAAAAAACAGCAGATTTGCGGTAACCTGGGCATGTTGGCATGAGAACATGGTGAAGAGTAGAGCCTACAAAAAGACAAGGACAGAGAAAAGGAACATGCACGACACACAAGCGCTGACTAGACTTAATTCATACACAAAAGGAAGAAGACGGCACTGAAAAAGAAAGAAGAAGAAGAACAAGGCACTGTGTGAGTTTTTGACGTTCTCTTTTTATTTTTTGTGTATAAATTCAGTTGCGAGTGAGCGCTTTTGTGTCATGCATTTTCCTTTTTTCTCTGTACTTGTATTTTTTGTGCGCTGCACAGTTCAACATAGCGGAATGAGTTACTAATACAATGTAACGGCCAGGGTATCGAACCAATTTTTATTCTGTTTCGGTCGGGGTTTAGAGACTTTTTGTTTTCCGTTTTGGTTCCGGTTCAGCTTTGAAGGCTAAATATTTGCTGGGTTACCGGTTTAACCAAGCACGAACCTGTGCAAACCCTTTCATAACCGTAACTTAGACTATGACCGCCCATGCATTTCCTGCTGATTTTGATGAGCGTGTGCTCCTTGCAGCATCCGCGGAAACCAGGATTGAGCGTAATTTGTTCTCATCCCTCCAAAATAACATTACAGAATGAGAGAGACACGTGTAACGGTTCGCTCAACGTATTCAAACTGCGCTAGGTCACCGCGTACACCAGGTATATGCTGTTACTGCGCGTCCCAGTGCTGGTTACATTTGTGAAATAAAATGTAAAAAACCTTCGCTCCCTTCAATGTCAATATTTTGGTAACATTCCATAGATTATTATTTCTTATTAATAACAAAGAGTCTGTTAAATATAAGTTTAGTTTCAATAAAATGCGTAAATTTGTCAAGACAGGTTAGAGTGGGATTTCACCTTGCAAAGTACTATTTGAAATGTAATCATTGAGTCGTACTTTATCTGAAGGAACTATTTCCAGTTATTGTTTCTATTCACCAAGCTTAACTTGTTCAAACGTAACAACACAAATCTAATGTAGGAAAACCTGGAAATGCGAACACAACCAGGACAGTATTTTGTGTATTTTTGGATTTAGGTAAAAAATGATTGTATTCAAGAAAAATTATAAGGAGCGACCTATTATACTAATAGAAATGCACCTAAAATCATTTTATCGGCTAGAAATATTTTGGCAGTGACTATTTTGACGTCGATCATCAAAATATCTCAAAAATTATTTTGACATCCGTGCCGTCACTTTCGTAAAATGTCAAAATAGTGGTTTTATTATTGCGACGTTCCCCGTCAATGCAGCCGCCGCAGTGATAGCCGTTTTTTGGTTTCTGCAGTCTCGTTTTGTTTAGTTTCTGATGGTGTTGTCGGTGTGGACAGATTCATGTGCTGCTTGCCTAGTTGGCTGTGGAAATGTCTCATTCAGCGTGTGTGTGGGACTAGCTCGACAGTTCATCCTTTCGAAAGTGACACGCCCGGCGGCACTGTTCTGAGCTCTCGCACACAATTTTCGGCACGCGTCTTCCATAAAATTTTGGATCCACAACAAAGACGAGCTGGATATCCCTACATCTTGCCTGCACGCAACAAATGTAAGTGCGTACAACACATAACGCAAACTATCTCACATTTTGTGTGCCTCCGTATCGTGCGAGCGCGTCTTCGTGTTGTTGCTAGGTTGCTCTTATGCATCTGGCTCCCGCCCTGTTCTTAAAGGGGTCTCAAAACCAAAAAGGAGAAGCGGAAAGCATGCACTTTTAGCGGAGAGTTTTCCCCACGCATTCCGCTTGGCTCCACTTTTTGAAGGGGACGCACCCGGGCGGGGCCTTAGAACGCGTGCGTGACCAAGTAACTGGGCGCAAGCAATGACAGGGACGAGGTAAGTGGTGAGCTTGTAAAGGCTTTGGCTGTGCTAATATGCTAATTATGCTCGGGCAACACCCCCTACATAACAAAACCGTAGTGCTGAATGAGATGGCGTCATCAGGGAAGGCAAACGCTGGGCACAGGTTTGGCACGACAATTGCGTCAACGTTCGGCTGAAATTTGACTCGAAGCCGCGCGCTGAGGCATCAGTCGCTTCCATCTGTGTCCAACGTTGGCCTTCCCTTGTGACGCAAAAATGTCAGCACTATGGCGTTGTCTTCTTGACGGTGTTCGGCGTCATCGGCTGCCCTCTGAACACCGGAAACGGCAGCGGATGTCATTTCGACGAGTGCTGCAGGCACAGGAAGAATACAGGCAAAGCAGGCGCGAAGCAACAAACAGGAACTTACTTCGAACCGGAGCAAGGCAGAAAGAGGCTATGAGCGGCGAAGTACGCGAAGGAGCAGGTGGACAAAGACATTCTCATTGGTCGGTCATGAGTGACATCTTTCTGACGACTGACTCAACGTCACGTGCACCCTCTTTCCCTAATGTCTCCGTCTTTTTCCGAAAAAAAAAATCATGTTTCAACCGAAAAACGGAACAGAGCGTTCCCCCGCTTACCGTTTCTTTGGCTGGAAAAGTGCACGCTTTCCGCTTTGCGTTTTGGGTTTGGAGGCCCCTGAACCGGGTTTCATGATTTCGTTGTTTAGTTTATCCTATCCTATCCTAGTAATGCACCAACTAGCTCAACTCAAGCCCGTAACTTCGTTGTTTAGTTTAGACTTTTCTTTTCGGTTAGTGTATAATGGGGTCTCCCACTCCAAAATGGAAAACGGAAAGCGTGCACTTTTCCAGCCGGAAAACGGGAAGCGGGAACGCTTCGTTCCGTTTTTAGTTTGGTTCCGTAACGAAGTCACACTGACCCCGCAACAAAGTCAAAAAGAGGCAGCAAAATCGTAGGAAGCAGAAGAGAAAGCCAAAAGAGAAAAGTGAAGGGGTCAGCGTTAGCGTTTCCCAAATGGCGACGTGTGTGGCGTTTCCCAAGGGCCATGCTAACGCATTTCCTGAACATACACCAACGGATCTTCCTTTCATTTTCGTACTAGGTGGATTAGGTTAGATTACTAAATAATTTCGTTCGCTAATACCGTTCCGAAAACTATGGTTCCTGGAACGCGTTTCCGACTGGTGTGTTTACCGCGTTCTAATGACGTCACAGCAGTGTCATGCTGTCGCCGGCCGCAATCCTGGCGGTGTTACAGCAGCGGTGGTACATGTGGAGGAAGCCTGTCCTGGTGCAGGTCGCTCTCTACCTTGTCTGACAGCCCACTGAAGCTTCGGCATCCAGGAGTTGAGGTGTTGCGATGACGGCGACAGACGCGTTCGCTCATGCTTTTCGCCAATATTTCTACTAGCAACCGCCAGGATCGCGACATCCAACAGCATGATACTCTTGCTTTTTCGACGCCATTTGCTGGCAGCTATGGGTTCACTTTGGTCGTACGGGCGGAAGAGGACGCTATACATCGGAGAAACGTCTCCAGGAACCATACCGAAACTAAAGCGAACTCGCCCAGGCGGCACCAGTAGGGCAAAAACAAATTCGCGAGTCCTAGTTATAAACTCTAAAACAGCACCCGCTACGCGCGCTCAGCCCTCGCTTCGCTCTGGGAAACTTTAATAGGATCTCAAGTCCGAGCTTGCACAGCAGGCCTCATCCGAAACACCAAGATTTTGCCAAGCTAGGCTACCATACACGGATGTCGGCGGCTGATGCAATGTGCGCGGAAAGATGCTTTCGGCGGAACGTCCCAAGGTGTGGCGATTAAATAAATGAACGCGAGAATCTTTCGACGAAATGATCTGTCGATGAAACGAACTGATTACTGCCGAACGAGGACAGCAGGAACAAATAGATGCTTGATTTTGTGTGGCTGTCTTATAGTGCTGGGCGTCGAATAAAAATGTTAGCTGATGAATCGCCTCCTTTAATCGATTAACCGATCAATTAATCGGTCTCATTCATTTCCTGGGATTTCTATGCATTTTTTTGCGTCTGCTGAATTTGTGTTAATATACAATATACAATTTCCATTATGAATCAACTTCCATACGTAGTTGAGAACCGTTTAAAGACACTCAGACAGATTATTACTTCAGCTGCTTGAGGCAAAGAGGTTCGTCGATATCCTCCGGCAAGGGCGGCACCCTTTGATTGTTCACAATAGTCGCTGCTGCGCTAAACGGACAATGGCACGGCGTTAAAGTGGCAGGACACGTGTAACCTTGTTCACTTGTCTGGAGTTACAAATCGCGTCCTTACATTTTAATTTAGGTTAAAAGTTCATCCAAAGTTTTCCCTTTATATAGATGTATCCGTCCATGCCTGCGTGGAGAAAGCATTGATTTTTTTTTACTTTTTCTTCGATCATCAAAATTTTACCGATTAACCGGCTAAATAAATGAACCACGATTAAAACATTAATTGATTAATCTGTGGGGTTAATCGGTTAATTGTGCACCTCTACAATCTTAAGGGGACACGGACAGGGTATTTATGCTCGCCGAGGTTTTTAGTTGTACGTGACATATGAGAGCCCAACTACCCAGAACAGAATTTGCGGCTCGAAGTTCGGTTTCTTTCCGCCCGAAAACCGCCGATCGAGAACTGGCCGGTTTGAGTCGCGCTCACTCTCTTCTTCGTGGTCACGGGCCGTTTTCTAAGGTTTAGACACAACCACCAAATATAATCAAAGTCGTAGGTCATTGAAGGCATGCACACATTAGTAAATATAGAAAAGAAATATGATTCTCATTTTTTCTGGCTTCTAAAAAGCTGCAAATGCGTTGTTTAGGGGGAAAAAAGTATCACAGCCACGTGACTTCCGCCACCTCTCTCCTCCTCTATACTTCTTCTTCCTCCCCAGTCCAGTTTCGGTTTCGGTTTCGAGCAGTTGCGTGTTTTTACTTTATTAAAAATATATGTGACGCTGTAGCAAAATATTGAGTGAGTAGTCTACCGACACCATAATGAATCACCTGGCAAAAAATAAAATATAAACATTGGGGGTGTCAGTGTCCCTTTAACGTTTTATCGCAAACACAACTCTATGCAAATTACGCGGTCATAGAGGTGCTGGGAAGTAGAACCGAGGTTCAGTACTCACATGCGAGGTCAATCAACCAGCACGCACCGTACTTCTATACACCAACTCAACTCACTGACGTCACGCCACTGCGGTGGCGCTGCTGTCGGCACTGCGCATGCGCACACGCTTCACTCCTCCCGAATTTGGTTTCTGTGCACGCTCAATGCCCGCACTTGGTTGTGGGCAAAGTGGGCTTGTTTGGAAACACTGCGTTGGTGTATACTTCATTTCATCAACTGTAGATGAGGTCTGGGGAAAGTTAAAAAGGATAATTAGCAACGCTATTTCACGCTTCGTTCCATTTCGCACTAAAAGAATTGCTAGAAAAAATCCGTGGATTACAAGGAACATCATTCGACTAAAACGAAAGATAAAAAGGCTACGAAACGGATATAAAAGAGATAACTGCGCACCATTCAGAGGCTTCCAGATAGCGAACGCATCTCGTCGACTTCGTCATGCTATAATCGAGTCTAAATATTCTTTATGAACACCACACTTCAGAATTTTATGATATCAGCACCACAGAAGTTCTGGAGGTATCTGTCAGTAGCAAAAGATAGTGTTACTTCTATCACTGTTGATTCAGTAACGATTACCAATAGGCTAGATATGGCAAAAAGCTTCAACGAATATTTCCAGTCCGTTTTTACATGTGATGACGGTGTTCTTCCCGCGCTCCCACCCTTTGGATCTGATTTGCCTGCTGCCCAGGATATTGAAATAAGTCAACCCGGCGTTTTCAACTTGATACTGAATTTAAACACAAAAAAGTCACCCGGACCAGACGAGATTCCGAATGAATTTCTAAAAAGATATGCCGAATGGATGTCCCACTACCTGACAGTTATATATAAAAAATCACTGCACTGCAGTCAGATCCCAGGGGATTGGAAGTGCGCCAAAATAATTCCTGCACACAAGCAGGGTAACAAATTCCTTGTAGGCAATTATAGGCCCATCTCATTAATTAGTACGTCGTGTAAGTTTCTCGAACATATAATAGCTAATCATTTGATGACTTTTTTAGAAAGTAACGGTATACTAGGTGATAACCAGCATGGTTTTCGTCGAGGTCGCTCAACAGTTACTCAGCTTATTGAAGTCACTCACGAACTTAGCTATTGCATAGATAGGGGTGGTCAGACCGACGTAATATTTTTAGATTTTGCTAAAGCTTTTGATAAAGTGTCGCACCCAAAACTGCTTTATAAACTTAACAATATTCTTAAGAATAGAACAATAATTAGATGGATGGAAGCCTACCTGCATGAGAGAACACAA
Organism: Ixodes ricinus; assembly: GCA_037355805.1. Classification (NCBI taxonomy): domain Eukaryota; kingdom Metazoa; phylum Arthropoda; class Arachnida; order Ixodida; family Ixodidae; genus Ixodes; species Ixodes ricinus. The sequence goes on from JAZHYW010047153.1 coordinate 33,018, forward strand.
AGGGTTCATATAAAGGATAAACAATCGCGTCCTTGTAGGGTTGTATCTGGGGTACCACAGGGCTCTGTGCTCGGGCCAGTACTTTTTATTCTTTTTATCAGTGACATGGGTAAGGAATTCGAAGAAACTGTACGTATTAAGCACTTTGCGGATGATACGATAATATTTAGCGAAATTTCAAGTAGATCCGACCAGCTAAAATTAAATCTGCATTTGCAAAAAATTAAAAAATGGTGTGACGAATGGCAGATGTCATTGAACATCCACAAAACCGTTTTTATGACAGTGACTAAAAAGCTAACCCCCCTAGTTTTCGATTACCATATTGGGGAGAAATCGCTCACGAAAGTTATAGAGTATAAGTATCTAGGCGTATTATTCTGTCCGAATCTCTCATGGAACCTTCATGTTGATTATATATGCAAAAAGACCATGCAACGGCTCTGGACTTTACGAAAAACTCTACGAGACGCTTCTCCCCAAGTTAAAATAACTGCCTTCAAAAGCCTGGTCTTACCAGTTATGGATTATGCCAGCCCAGTTTGGGAACCCTACACGCGTCAAAACATAGAGAAACTGCAAAGAGTACAAAATAAGGCGCTTCGCTTTATCTTTAATGATTACAGATCAACCACATCAGTTACAGAATTGCGAAATAAAGCTGGATTTCACACGATTGAAGCGCATATGAAAATAAATCGCCTTAAAACGTTCTTCTCAATTATTAGCAATTCCCAGAAGTTAGACAAACAAAAATATCTACAGTTTTCGACTCCGAGATATGTTAGACATAAGCATAACAGGCATATTGATCCCTATCCGTACTTTTCTGATGTATTTAAATTTTCGTTCTTCGTGAGATCTATAGATGACTGGAATAGTTTGCCTGAAACTATTGTAAATAGTTCAAGCGCATCTGTGTTTGAAAGAAGCATTGCCTCGCATTTTCTGATGTAATGTCGTACCGCATATTTTGATTGTGCGTATTCTTCCACTATGTACCCACTCCTGCCTTGGCCAGTCAATGGCTGGCAGTAATAAATAAATAAAAAAATAAAATAAAACCTTTCTGTTCAACCGCAGCGGAAGACTGGGGGCCTCCACAGCCAATCAAGCGCCAGTTATTAAGTGACGTAACCTCGCCCCCTCGAGTGTGTATCATTGCGAGAGATGAAATGGCGCTGTTTGGAAGTCAGGCGTGAGCGCGGTGGGGAAGAAACTTTTTCGTCTGTTTTCTTTCGAGGAAATTCTGACTTCGTGTTCTTTGCTCGATTTACTGCACAATTTCAAGTACATTTGGAGATCGTGGTAGGGACCTTTTCACGTGCCGAGGTTGACGCGTGGGATGGAACAGAGTGCTTATAAAAAAGCGAAGTCTCAGGAGCCGTGCACTTCGAGTGGAAGCAGGCTCCGCAGAAACTCTTCGCTTCACTTCTTCTGTCAAGCAAAATCAGGACTTTTCGTCAAGACGATAAGTAGACCTGGATGGTGGAACGTCAACTCCAACCTAATGGCCTTCCGAAATGTCTTGCCTGCATGAACTCACAAGCCAGGGCTCGTGTGTCGAATATGAAAGTGCCGAGGTGATTACTATAAACTCTAAACTCTACGGGTGGCGGCGGGCAACACTGCACCACCAGCCGCCACCCGCAAAAAACAGTTGCAACTTAGGTTCTATCACCCTAACCATTTTCACTGAACGGGTAACCGCCACATGAGACTGAGGTTTCGTTCCGGTTCGGGTTTAAAATCAAATGTTCGATTACGGTTTCAGTTTTAAACCGGTTTTCTGTTTTGGTTCGGGTCCGGTTCAACGCCCTGATAACAACTACGCCTTTTGCGTCTTTCTCATAGACTTAGAAATGTTTAACTAAACATACTTCATGCACGACCTCTTCAGTATCCATTATGCACTTTACCTAGAACCTCGGCGAGGTACTACTTTTAACAAACAAGCGTTCTAAAAGTACCCAACAATTCCAAAGTAAAAATATAAAGTTTTATTTTCCGCTCGTTCTTAAAATAATAGATGATTGACACCTTCGCACACAAAACATTGTCAACTCAGGGTATTGGCGCAATCTGCCGGTCGCCATGACAGAGGGAGAGAAATACTTCCGGTTCCCCTATGTTTACTTTGTGTATGGAAGGCTGCACGACGGCTCTTGGTTCGCTAGTGAGCAATTGCGTGAGATCTACACACCAGAAATCCACTCAGTGTCTTGCTTTTGAGTGACCGATGCGCACCAGCACGAACAAAATGTCACAAGTGAAGTTTTTACAAATTTTCTTGAGACAAGGGACGCCGTCGATCCTGGGTGATCGCATTGAAGCAGGCGGTGCTCACCTGCTTCAATGTTCGGCCGAAAGATGGCGCAACGTGAGAAACGAGAGGCTGCGGCGCCTCGACCGACTATTTCAGTACAACGACAGCTGCCAACCTGCCCATCACGGCACGCAGACATGCGAGGTGACACGCAGCTCTTGGAACTTATAAATATCAGAGCAAGCAAGTCAAAGCATTAGCTAATTGTTCATTACAGAGAATCGTGACGCGCTAAAAAAAGCGCAATACAAATTTTTTTTCGTTAGGTCGTTTTCTAGAACCGAGACTAGTGATGGACCGAATCTGCCGATATTCAGATTCGGCAAAGTTCGGCATTTGCCGAACTTTTGAAGAAAAGTTCGGTTAAGATTCGGCAAAAGTTCGGCAAATGTCTGCGCACACCGAGAACGCGACGGGAACAGGGATTGCATGCAAATGGACTCCGTGCGGTCGTGTAGTTACCATCGTAAAGTGTAGAACAACCACCGGTTCGGCGAGGTGTTGGCGTAGGCAACACGGTAACTGTGCGTTAGTGAGCCTTTGCGAGTGTGGTTCTCTTCAATATTTTCTGCCTCAAGATCAGAAGATCGACCAGTAATTTACGCAGCCCACTGCGCATGTGACAGATGATGCGGTACATTCTGGATTACGCAAATTTGACCTTTTTAGAAATGCAACGAGGTAGTTGAAGCATTGACTCACAATTTCTTTAAAGCACTCCCTGCAATTATAACAATCCTGTTTTCAGCTCACAAGAAGTTTGTGCCAAAACAAAATAATCTTGCTGTTTAATTAGCGGTATCTTGCGGTTTTCATGTATCTGCATAAAACTAAACACAGAACTATATCATGTTCGATGTTGCGGATCCGACATTCCTAACTATTTTCATCTTCGTAAACGTTTTGTGTGTCCAAACACCAGAAACCAGCATTTGAAAGGTTAAAACGAGATGTTGCGAATATGGGACGCACACTTTCATGCAAAGGTGACGTCAAGTGACTCATATCGACGAACATGCATATCGACAATATTATTATCTTTTTCTAGTGAAGGCTCAGTAATCGTTGATCTTTTTCGCGCACGAAACGGTGACTCCCAGAGAAAGCAAAAACGCAGTGTTATTGCCTTGGTATTTACGCAACACACACTTGCAGGCTTGCGCTGAGTGAGGCCTCAAAACTAGGGTGTGCGAATATTGAAATTTTTGAATACGAATCGAATACGAATAAGACAAAAAGCGGGCTTCGTATATCGAATCGAATATTGAATATGTGTCTTGTAATAAAAATATTGCAAAACAAGAGGTAACAGGACGTTTTATTGCCTTTTTGAAATAAATCAATTCAACTGCATTTTACTGGGCTGCAGCAGGCTAAAGATGCTTCTAGTAAGGCACTCACTACAAATTATCGTGTAGGAAAATTGACTGTTCAACGTGTTAAGAAAGTAAGCGCTCCCTACGCACCGTAACAACATTTCCGCCAATAGAAAGACCCTGTAATCGGGAAACCTGCGAAATTTCACTAAAGTTTGAAGAAGTTTGAGAAAGACAGAGAGAGGTGACGTGAGAAAAGTAGGGAGGTTGTTCTAGCGGGAATGCTGACCTGGTTCCCCATGAAAGAAAGTAGAGAGAAAGGAAAGAAAGCGGGATAAAGGAAAGGGGGAAGGAAAAATAAAGAAAAATGAACGAAGAAGTTTGACTTATAGACAGTGTTGGCCAGCTGCAATACGAATCTTTCGAATTTTGGGAAACAAATAATTTAGAAAGTAGTTTATTTTATATTTTGTAAAATGGTTACCAATGAAAATATGCGCTTTAAAGCTTTCATTAGTTATTTATGTGAACCAGTGATGCCAATAAACCCAACAAATATTGCACTTTTTCTCCGCCAGATGAGTCAACTAGTTTTTTTTTGTGCATGAACACAAAAGTAGAACTTCAGTCGAACCTTTGTCGAACATCATGTTGAAAGTTCGAAAAAGTCGAACTTAGTTGAACTTGAACCTGGGCAGGTTCGCAAGATCCTATACTTCGTTTCAGCTTGGGTCCAGACGCAGCCGATGCTACAAGCGCGAGCCTGTGGCCCTGAGCAGTGCTTGCACTGCACGGGCGCGCGTGCTTGGCAGGGACTCTGAAAGCCACGAGCTCGCGCTTGTAGCATCGGCTGCGTCTGGACCCAAGCTGAAACGAAGTATAGTTTGACTTAGAGTTTGACTGCTCGGGAGTGGCAGGAGTTGTTGTCGATAGCGATGCAGTGTTCTGCTCTGCACTTAGCTTTTTCTTTCTTTTTTTAATTTTCAAACAATTATATTAAATAACACTCTCGAGATTTATTTTATATTTATGTTTCACTCTCGAGGTTTATTTTATTGTATCAATTTATAGAACGCGCAATTACATCACATATTGCTATAAAGCGCCACACAACAAAGGGCTCGGAGAAAAAGAAACCGAAACTGACGCTGTCTTGCTGCCATCGGACAGATAGAAACAGAGCAGACCGATAACGCACGCATCATACGCCTTTCTCGGTGAATAAACATATTTATAGGAGAATGCGTGGCAAGCAGATTATTCGTTACTTGCCCGAATATTCGTAGTTTGTGCGAATATTTGCCGTTTTTCCGAATATTCGGCCAAAGCCGAATATTCGGGAACTTCCGAATATGCAATTTTCGAATCGAATGCATTTCGAACAAGGATAATATTCGATTCGTATTCGAAATTTTGAATATTCACACACCCCTACTCAAAACCGAAACTCTTGTAGCGTGATTCGTGACTGTGCTCGCTGTTACCCAATGTTGCTACTACCCAACCTCGTTGTCACACCACTTCTGCGGGAAGTCACTAAAATTGCTAGTAAACATACAAGAACAACAGCGATACAATTATCTTGTAGAATACCACCTCATTTAGTAATAACTGTGCCAATATGGATTACATGTTGCATTTAAGTTAAGGAAAATACAACATTAAAACTTTTTTACCCCAGTAAAAACAAAATATCAACGTAAGTCTAGTAACACTGTATTTTTGCCGAATCTTTGCCGAATCTTTAGGAAAGTTAGGCAAAAGTTCGGCTTTGCCGAATCCCAAGATTCGGCGCCGAACTTTCGATTCGGCAAAAGTTCGGCCCATCAGTAACCGAGACCCATCTCGACGCCCCTGTGGAAAAGCTCGGCGCGTAGTTTCGGTGCCTGGGGGAGGTATAGCGCCCATATTCGATGTCTCGCCGTTCACGAAGAAGTTTAACGCGTTTAAGGACTTGTAGGTCTTAAGTGGTTCACAGGAATATGAAAAAGACGGCTCGAATATGTACTCGTAACGATGCGCCCACGATGCCTTCAACAGACTTGTCGCTCCTTTGTTGAGAAATTGCTCATTCTTTTCATACAAGGTATTAGGAAGGAGTGTCGATCTAAAATAAATAATATTCCGGACGCAGCGCATAGTTTTTTCTCGGCGTTGGAACTTTTAAAGTACGCGCTACTCATTGCGGGTCCTCAATAAACAAGCAAAAACAATGGCCACCGGTAGAAATATCCCGGAAGTTCGGCAAAGTCTGTTTCTTGTTTACAGGTAAATACCCCGTATAGCATTTCTTCGCTACGTAAAGCATTTATAACTGATTTTTTTTTAGTTTTGAGTGCAATTATTTTAATGTTTTTATGTAAAAGTAGGAGTTTGCACGTGCATTTATTTGGCTGTGTCTTTGATAGCGCATAATGTCGGTATGTATTCCAATGGTCGTTTTGTTATATTTGGAATGATAAAATTACTGACAGCCGAAGAAAGTAAAAGTGTGGTGAGTCTCAGGCATTTATGATCGTTCCGCAACCAATGAGACAGAGGTATCAACCAATACGAACACCGTACAACGACTGAAAAAGCAAAAAGCGTTTCATTGGGAGCCACGTGTCTGATTCTTGAACTGACAGCGGATATACTGTTTTGTATTACCTTATCTGTATAAAAGAATATATCCGGGATGGACCCCAAAAGGGTAGAAATATTTAAAACGAAATATATAAGTAAAAACATTGTTTGCAATACGGTCAAGTTAAAATTGTCAGTCGCAACCGAACGTGTAGAGTGAATGCATTAGTTTAGATTAATGTACAGTCTTGCAGCTAATTAGCTCCACGCAAACGAGGGTCGTTATTATTACTTTTCTTTTTTTGTGTGAAGGGCTTGACTGGTGACTTACGTTTGAACTAGCGCTGACGTCAGGATTCGATCATCTGGAGCAGGTAAGGGGAGCCCATCAACTAGCACTGCAGTTATAACCTGCGCCTGTGTTACCGCAGTCTAATTGAAAGGGGGAGAGAGAGAGAAAACATCTTTATTGACCCTCAGTTCAGGGTGTCGAGGTGGTGGCCAGGAGGACGCCATTCAGAAGGGTGAGGATAGGTGGATCATGAGGGATTGGTTGCGTCTTTCGATGCCTTCAGCTTCTCTTCGATCGTTGTGATGTGGTGAAGAAGGGCGTCGAAGATGGCGGGCACGTGTTGATGATTTGTGGGAGAGAGCCACCCTTTCCATGTCGTGGGCCGAAGCCCGGGAGGGAGCTTGGAAAGTGTAGAGTGGATGGATGGTTGTGGCATGGAGGCATTGCCAGTAGGTGTGCGTGTTGTTTGGGTAGCCAGTGCAGAAGGGACACTTAGCTGTGCCCTGAGCGCCTTGGAAGAGATGAGTATAGTGTGGGGAGGATAGCGTGTGGGTCCGTGCTCGGCGTAGAGTGCTGGCCTGTTGTCGGGAGAATGTTGGAGGCGGTGGTACGAGGGCGAGTCTGGATTCGCGGAGTTGTCGGAGTGTGTCGGAGCGCTGTTGATGGTATTCATTGCGCTGGAGGTGGGGGTCATAGGACGTAGGCCAGTCAATCGCAGGTCCCGGAGTGGAAGTGACTCGGGAAAGTGAATGTGCTCGTTCATTGCCTGGGATTAGAGCGTGGCCAGGGATACAATAGATGTAGAAGCGAAGGGTGGGGTGGTGTTGAGGGCGGCTCGAAGCTCGCGCGACATGTAGTTGGGGAGTTGGTTGTGCTGAAATGTGCGAACTGCCTTTTGGGAATCTGTCAGGACAGTGATGGAGGTGTGTCCCTCGTGGGGGTTGGCGATGGCATGGTGAATGGCGGAGCACAGCGACTGAGTCTCCAGGAGGTCTGCTGAAGGCGCTTCGGTGTATGTTTGCCTAAGCGTTGTGTTGGTCTGGGGACAGTGAATTGCGGTGCGGCCGAGTTTGGTGCCACGGTCGTAGCTGGCGTCTGTGTAGTAGATGAGGTGCTGCTGTGCCTGAAGTGTGGCGAGTTTTTGGGATATGAGTTTGGCTCTGTGCTTGCGGCGTTCCGGGTTGCTGTCGGGATTCATGTGTTTGGGTATGGGGAGTGTGGTGATTTGGGGTATGGTATCCCAGGGAGGTGTGGTTGTTTCGATGGGAGGGAGGTGCAGGGTGTCGTAACCGAGAGAGTTGAGAATGTAGCGACCCTGCAGGGACGTGGTTAGGCGTTGCTGTTGACCCAGTCGGTGCAAGTCGACTCGCTCCTCGAGTGTGTTGAAGGGGTCCATCTGTTGTATGTGCTCTAGGGGAGCGTGCTGTGTGCTCGCCACCGACTGGTAGCGCCACCTGCATGCCGGGGATTTGGGAGCGTTGAAGAAGTCTGTGCTGCCCGGGGGACCACCGCTTTTCCCGCTTGCCGTTAAGAGTCATGTTAACAAATAAACAGTGAAACGTTCCGACGTTGGTTCCGACCGATTCTTCATACATAACATGGTGTCAGAGACTCTCTCGAGCTGAGTTCAGCTTCACGCGCCGCTAGGCAAGACGCTCGGCAGGCACACGAGCATCGAACGCTCGGCGTTGCCACTCGCTGTCAACCCAACGGATCACCGTTAGGCCTACTGGTCGGAACAATGAACGCGTCGTCACAAGCCTCTCAACCGCCGCCGCAGCCACCACCGCCATACCAACTTTCAGCACCAGAGCCATTCACGTTCGTACCTGAGCACTGGACGACCTGGAAGAGACGATGGGAGCGTTTCCGCACCGCCTCGGGCCTACAAGGGAAGACCCAAGCCGAGCAGGTAAACTCGTTCGTTTACCTCATGGGACCCAAGGCAGAGGAGATTTTCGCCTCCCTCCCCATCCCTGCGGACAAGACGGAATCCTATCCCGATGTTGTCGCGGCATTCGAAAACTTTTTCATCGTGAAAAAGAACGTCGTGTACGAGCGCGCAGTGTTCAATAGCCGCTCACAGCGTGAGGGAGAAGCAGCAGCGGATTTCATCACGGCGCTGTACGCGCTGGTGGAGACGTGCGACTACGGCAACCTCAAGGATGAGCTCCTCAGGGATCGCATCGTCGTCGGTGTGAGAGACAAAAGACTGTCCACTAAGCTACAGATGGAAAGCGAGCTCACTTTGGAGCGAGCGGTGTTGCTAACGAAGCAAACGGAAACTGTTGGCCGGCAACAAGAGAATCTCAAGCACTCTAACGAGACAGCGCCTGCTGAGACAGCACATGTGGACAGGCTACAGGCGCCACAACAAAGGGCTAAGAAGTTTCACCCTAAGTGTCCACAAAAGCCTTCAGAGGATCAGCCACGTGCAACCCAGTCATGTTTTTGGTGTGGGAATGCAGTCAAGCACCCAAGGCAGCAATGTCCTGCAGCCAAAGCTCGATGCAACAAGTGCGGAAAGCAAGGCCATTTTGCATCAGTCTGTAAAGCCAAGCGACTCCGGCAAGTCGCCAAGCTGAATGAAGGCACGTCAACGGAGAAAGACTTCTTCTTCGCAGGAACGGTCAACACTGGGCACAAGAAAAAGCCGTGGAAAGTCAACGTCGTCGTGGGCGGTCAAAACGTGGAGTTTCGCCTAGACACAGGAGCGGACGTTACCGTGATTCCAACAAGTGTACTGGCAAGGCTGGACAAGGGGACAACACTCCAGAAACCCGACATGCTCCTTCTTGGACCAGCAAAGCAGCGGCTGGACATCGTGGGGGTGATGCAAGCAACAGTAGTATACAATGGGAAAAGTACCGTGGCGAGCCTCTACGTCACGAAGGACCTGGACGAGCCTCTTCTGGGCTTGGACCTCATCGAACGCTTTGGTATCCTCTGCCGAGTGAGTAGAGCCGAAGCAGAGCCATGTCTCGACCCAGTCAACGAGTTCCCAGAGGTGTTCCAAGGTTTGGGAGAAGCCCCCTACACTTGCAAAATCAAGCTGAAGTCGCCGGTAGAGCCTGTGGCAGTCACATCACCGCGACGCATCCCAGTTCCCTTGTTGAAAGCTGTGGAGCAGCAACTCCGAAAGATGGAAAACGAAGGAGTGATCACCACTGTCAGTGAGCCAACAGATTGGTGCTCGCCAATCGTGGTAGTACCGAAAAAGGATGGTGACATACGCATCTGTGTGGACTACACCATGTTGAACAAGAGCGTGCAGAGAGAGTATCATCCAATTCCAAGTGTGGAGCCGATTCTGGCTACTTTGGGACAAGCTAAGTACTTCTCCCGTTTGGATGCTTACTCTGGCTTTTATCAAGTGAAACTGCACCCCGAGTCAACACTGCTCACCACCTTCATCACTCCATTTGGTCGGTTCAAGTTTAACCGCCTCCCTTTCGGCATCTCCTGTGCTCCTGAGCATTTTCAAAGAATGACTCATCAACTCTTGGAAGGACTTGACGGTGTTGCGTGTCATATCGATGATATTCTGGTGTGGGCCAAGACCAAGGAAGAGCACGACAGTCGCCTGCGTGAGGTCTTAGGCAGACTGAAGGAAAAAGGGATCACGCTTAACCGTGAAAAGTGCGTGTTCGCCCAGGAAACAGTCAAGTTTCTGGGACATGTGATCAACAAAGACGGCGTCACCCCAGACAAGGAGAAGATAGCGACCATCGTAGACATGCCACCTCCAACAAACGTCGCAGAACTCAAGAGGTTCCTAGGAATGGTGAATTTCATCGCGCGGTTCATACCGAACCTGGCGGTCAAGACAGGACCCCTGAGAGATCTGCTTCACAAGGATGTTCCATTCAGCTGGGACAGCATGCAACAACATGCTTTTGAAGATGTAAAGAATTGCCTTACATCACAACCAGTGCTCGCACTCTACTGTCCAACAAAGGAGACAATCCTGTCTGCTGATGCCTCAAGTTTTGGCCTGGGAGCGGTTTGGGGATCATGGTGACGATGGCGCGTTTCCATTCTGCTGGTATGTCGCCAGTTTGCTAAGCATTATTGAAGTAGTTTAGGAGTTGCTGGAGTTGTGTGTCGTCGACATTGCGGAGAAGTTGATATGTGATTTGATCTTCGCCATGTGATGTGTTTCGTTTGAGAGTCAAGTGCCCGCTTTAGTTCATTGAGTGGGAAGGGGGCGTCCATGTCACATGGGTCGAGGGGAGGAGTTGGAGGTTCTGGTGTGTGTGGTGTGTCGGTTGGTGGTGGAAAGAAGGTGTCGCGGAGTTGCTGCTGGAGGTCGTGCGAGGTAATTTTGCTGGCGAGCATAATGCGTGTGAGGGGGTCGCGAGCTTGAGAGGGTGTGAGGAGTGTGCGTAGGACGCGCTACGTTTTTTTTGGTGCCGAGTTGGCCGTTGAGGGAGTCGCAAAGTTGGAGCCAGTTTTCGGTGGTGAGTTGCTCTGCGTAGGTTCCGGCTTCTTTGGTGATGTTGTGAATTTTGTGTTTTAGGTGCTTGGAGTGCTTGGTTTTCTTCCATTTTTTTCACCAATTTGCGCCTAGTTTTCCAGAGGTTGAGAAGATGGGTGTCAATGTACGGGGTAGCGGTTGAGTATTCTCGAAACGGCAGATGATAACGGCACTTTGCTTTGATGGGTTCCCCCTATTTTCTCCACAGTAACGAGTCCCGGCGTCAGCCCTAGTTCGAAACAACGTTACTAGATTCCCTCGGTTGTGCAACTCCCGCAGCGGGGTAATGCCCCCCCCCCCCTTACCCGTCATTCACTTCAGTCTCCTCGTCGTTTAAAGTGCCATCTAGATTTTCGTTTCGAGACCATGTGTTCCGTTGAGCAGCCGTAGGGTACGGTGGAACGCCATCTCGACGCTGTTCTTTGAAACTTACGTATTCCATGGAATAGACTGCAGTTACCCATAGAGTTATTATAATAAACGCTAGAGGCTCAGCTGGCGCTAGTGTCTACGGGACTTCCGGGTTGCAAATTGAAGCACACAGCAACCAGTCTACTTTTCCAGTCTTCCCGTGTATTCCTATGGGAAAATGTACGTGATATTTTTCTTTTCGCCAGGGAATAATAAAAATCAGCGTAGTTTTTTTGGCTCGTAACGGGTACTATGTAGCTTTATTTACATTATAAAAGTTTAACTTATATAGTTAAGGTTTTTTTTATTACTGAGCAGTGTTTAAGTTAGCAAAATTGAGGCCAAGGTCTATGTTGCACAGCATGATATGTCAATACAAGCTATCAATTCAAGCAGAAATAACAATTGAAACGCCAAGAGAACAAAAAAACACACTTGGTCACTACTTCATTTTGATTATTCATGCCCAGTTTGTTACTAATCCAGTACATGTTCTTTGTTCCACAACTCCATACTTCGTTCTTGTCGTCTGCTTTGATTGTTTGATTTGGAATATATTAGCATCATTTTGGTGTTTTGTCGGGAGGATCGATGACCGAGGAGAAGAGAAGACCCCGTTTTGAACGTCCACATTTTCCATGTTCTCCGAGGAAAATTCATCGGCCGCGGGCCGATCAAACGTTATGACGTCTGCTAACGTTACAGAAGACTACCGGATAATCCTCCACGTCTGATACCAGCTAACCTAAGCCTGAATTTCGTTTCTTTGCATGTGGGCCCCTCGGCGCGTCCGTACCGAGCTCCTGATTTTCGAGACGCCCTACGTGGTATCGTATAATTGAAGGACGTCGTAAGCCTCGGACAGTTCAAAATGTATCACGTCTGGATGCTGGCGCGTGTCAACGTCATTACCAAGGCAAAGCTCGTCGCTCAACGAGAGCTTCGCGTAAAAGGCCGAAAGTGCCTTATCACCGACCCGAAAAGCAAGAAGTAAACCTGAAGCTTCTTTGGCTTCCTCAACCTCTAGAGGATCGACGAGTTATCGAAACTCTCACGCCGTTTGGCAAAGTGCGATCGAACAAAAGATAAAAATGGAGATCCGGCGAGCTTGAGCACATAGAGACTCTGAATCGAGAGGTATATAGTTGCCTTTTGGAACACACACTCGAGTATTTGGTAACGCCGGTATCATTCTCTGATCATTTTGTTGTAACTGTCAGGCTGGGTGAAAAACGTAAACACATGTCTAGACCCAAATGGGCGCTGTGGAAGTTAAATAACAATCTTATAAAAAACAATGACTTTAATGAGCGATTATTACCTGTTTTATGTCAATTCGTAGAAATACCAAACTTTCCATTTTTGCACAGTGGGAGAGTTTTAGGTAAGATGCAAACAACATCACAATTGAGTGTGCGTGTATTCAGGCATATACGAGAAAGCTGACAGGCGTGCACTTACACATAGCCTTCACGAACTGTATCAGCTGGAATGCGAAAAACCAGGTAGTTTTTATGAGGAAATTCGCTTTCTGAAGTCTGAGCTTGAACACCGCGAGCTTCAACGTTACCGGGGGCGGCCGTGAGATGAAGATGTCAACGCCTTGTATCGGCCGAACAACCTATTAAAATGACTTTCGATGAGGAGCGGAGACACGCCTTAGGAAAAGAAATTCCGGAGTTTCTATGCAATGGCGCTTACTCAAGAAATACTGACAGCATTATGACCGGATTCACACAACACTATCAAACCTTATTTGTTCAGGTCTCCCCCTCATCAAACGAAGAGCATATGCCTCTCGTTTCAAAGCTGCCCAGCTTGAGTGACGAGGACTCAGAATTGCCTACTGGATCGTTTCTTTTCTTTCAATCATATATGTAAGGCCGTGCAGTGCTTTCCTAGCACGAAGACACCTGGACCAGATGGCCTTTCAGCACAATTTTATAGGCAACACATAGACATGATATGGCCATTCCTCCTTGAACTTTTTACAGCTTTATTTGAGTATGGCAGGTTACCTCCATCATTTTATCAGAGTCACACCGTGGTAATACCAGTTCGCAGAATGCGTGTTCACCCCACTGCAAAAACGTTTTTCTTTAAGGTTCATAGTAACACACCTCCCGTAAGACCCATTGCTACAAGACAAAGGCATTTTTGTACCGTCGTAGGTCAACTGCCGTTTATGCAACACGCCAGAGACTACTGAGCATTGGTTTATTTATTGCACATATGCATACCTTTTCTAAGAAGTACTGCAAACGACCAGAAAAAAAAGATTTTTATATCAACGCATACTCTAACCGTTTTTTTCCTGTAGAAAATACAGAAACATTTCCATCTGATTTCTTTATTTTCCTCGGCTATGCGTAGTTTTGGGAAGACTCGCATGATAGACAGAAACGCCGTACCCCCAAGGGCTACCAAATCAAATTTTATCGAAACATGCAACAACGTAAAAAGTGTCCTTGATGAACTCCGGGGAAAAGCCAGAATGGTATTGGCGACTTGAAAAGTGCCTTTTGTTTCCTGATTTTTGATTCAGCCGAGTCCGCACTGCGTACCCGAGGAGGTATGCGAATTTGTCTAAATTGTAAAAGTGTTGGTGCAACTGTATCTGAATAAGCATTGTATCATCTCAGTGCACTCTTGTTTTCAAAAATGCAAGTGGGACTCATGTGTCCACTTTCTACTCTTATATGCAATAAAAAAGGATCCGTGGCCGAGCGGGCTAGCGCACACCAGATCGGAGCACGTGGAGCGAAAGCTCACGCTGCAGAACCCGAGAATCCTGGGTTCGATCCCCACCCCTGCCCGTTTCGATCTGGATGAGAATCGTACCGGCATGCGGTCCTGTATCACTACTGCGTGGTGCACGTTAAAGACACCAGGCTAGCAGTCGTACTGCACTTGCTAAATTGCTTACCTACAGTGGGTAACAATATTGCCATGTTCTGGCAGACTAAACTCCTGCTGTATAGACATCTAACGACTATTTTGTTTTGTGTGTTTTGTCAAGCTGATTCATTGTGTGCTACATAGCATTGACTATATGCATAAATATGTGCAATATAATAGCAGTCTGCAACGTCAACACGTATTATACATGTGTATTGGGCTATTTTAGCGCAGTGCTCGATGCCATGAATTCTAAATAAAACGCTCTAACTGATACATATTTTTTATCATCCGATTGTAAAACGTTCCGAACTTTATATTCGTTCACAACACTGAGCAATATTTGCTCTTATAATCAAGTGCAAAGCGAAAACGGATTTGCGTTTTCCAATAGGAATGCATTAACGGAAGTCAAATTTAGACTGGTTGTTGTCTGCTTCAAAATGCAACAGCACAGTAGCGCCACCTGAGCTTGTAGCGTTTATTGTATTAACTCTATGCAGTTACCATAGCAGCCGTCAGGAGCATCGAACGACGGGAAGGCATGCCGTGGTGATGGAGGGGGTACTGCTCGTGCAAGCAGCGTCGATGAGCAGTTTCGTGACTGATCCACTCTAATAACGTTGGTCCGAACGTAGCCACCATTCAAATGCCCCTCAAAAAAAAGAAAAAAAAGAAAGCGCTTGTTTGCGTGGAGCTATTTAGTATCTGCATGATGTTACATGAAACGATTGAGAGAATTCGCGAGCTGTTAAATTCAACTTTTTTTTTTAATTAACGGTGCTCGCTTTTGCGTCTTTCACGCCGAGAAAAACAGTTACTTCCAGCGTAAGTCTCATTGAATTAAACAGGTCCAGGCTACGAGTTGAGTTTAAAGAGGGTTGATTTTGGTTACCGACTTCTGACCTTAGGACTTTGATCATCTTTCTTCGTAGTTTATTTCGTTCTGGGGAGAGGCTGGAAGGCAGTGAACACCGTATTCACCAGATAAATTCGAATAGCCTCTGCGTTTGCGGAAAATGTCTCTGAGATCCGGTTTAAATTTACGGTAAGATGAAGAGCTGCCTTATAAATAGTAGTCTAATAATAGCGCGTCATAGACGCAAGTGCGTGCCACGAGGAGATTCGAACACAACACAGCTTTTTGGTCCAACAAAAGATAAAGTATGTGAAACATCTATTATAATTATAAAATTACAAAAAAAGGCTATTTAAAGAAAACGAAAATGTACTGTTGACATTTAAATTAAAAGCCATTCAAAGGCTAGATATGAAATTTCATCTTAGAGTCCAGACCAGGAGACGCGGAGCAGTCTGGTCCTGGGTGGCGCTGGTGTGGCGGGTCCAGCTGCAGGCTGGTTTCTTTCAGTAGCCGGCTCGAAAGTTGGAAGTGGTCGCTGATGTTTTCTTGGTGGACTGAGGACCTCGTGTAGAGCTGCGGGTCATCTGAGTAAACCGTTCGCTTCTTTCTTCCTTTTTTCTACCCCGTTTCGTTCCATCTCGAGCTACACCCGGCTTCGTCATCGTCTTCTTTCTTAGCAACCACTATACTTCGTTTAACCTTATGTTGTACCGCAGCGAAGGCTAGAAGCGCGAGCTCATAGCGTTAACAGCCGCTCCTAAGTCACGAGAGCTTGTGCCGCCGAGATGTGCCCCAGAGCAAGGAGCTCGCGCTTGTATCCTTTCTTGCGGTAAATCATAAGGTGAAACAGAGTATAGCAGCAGCATCCCATTTTTATCAAGATAATCACTGCAAGTAGCACAGCATCATGCCAGGTATCATCTGCACTAATGCCGTGTGAAAACGCATTATTGCTGGCGAAGAACATCAGCAATAACTAAGTGACTTTCATTGGCTTGCTAATTTAATACGGTAGGAGGTGTCAACATGTGAGACGTCAATGTAGTATATTTGAATGCAGTCATCCGGCAGATATAGTTTTAATAACAAAGTTCTATGTTCAAGTAAATTTATATTAAAGTTATTCGTCAGCATTGACTTATCATACGTAACTTATGTGCTGAGCGCAGGTATGCGTGCACCACCGTGAAAGCCCAGATATGCGTACGGGAAGTGGAGGCTTAATAATGTAGAATATAGAATGCCAGATTAAACTAAGAGCCTAACAAAAGAGCGCGAAAAGTGTTGATATAGCACCTGCTTGAACAGATAAAACTTCCTACGCAGACGCTGAGCGTCGCAAGAAAAGTTATTTTGGGTGTGAAGGGACAAAGAAGATTATAACAGTAATCTAGATAAATCTTAAATCCCGAACATCAGTTAATATTTCCTCTATAATAAACCAAAATAAACATTGGGAGGCTAGCAGAAACCAAAACAAGCAAACATAATCCAAATCGATAAAAATTAATAGACAAACACACAAAAAATAAGGCTTATAGTACTACCGTAAATTTTTCAAGACCCCGGGAATGATCCTTCGGCGTGCCCGCTAAGGACATGTCGCATATCTCGTATTCTAAGCAGCTTTGGGCCGGGCCATATTTCGTGAGCGGCTATCTATTTACTTTCTTTTTCCTCCGAGTGCTCCCCAGAACGTGGCCCGTAATGTGGTGGTTGCACGTATCTCCCCTTCCTCGAACTCTTTGCGTTTACTTTTTGAAACACCGGAGGGCGGGCGTCTCGTGTATGAACGCGCCCACAGCCGAACCACGGTCGCCGATGGCAGGCGTGGGTGCGCGAAGCCGGATAACCCCACCGGGATTATCTCGGACTCCATGCCAGGGGCTTAAGATGCGCTGTCAAGCAACTTTGGGTTTGGGTCAGCGTATCGCTTCTTGCCTTTTTCGGATGTTTTGTTTGCTCGCACAAGTGCAGTCATGTCGCTCGCTCGGCGTGGAGACGTGTCGCCCGAGGGTTTCTGGAAGACTTGTTTGCAGCAGCTTTGTTGTGTGTTGTTGACACAGCTGGATGTTGACACGCTTGTGCGTCTAGCGCTGTCGCGTATTAGCGTGTTGCTCCTCGTGTGCTTATTTGTGTTTGTTTGTTTGTTTACCTAAACTAGTATTAAGCCGCCTCCAGTTTCAGCGCGTTGGAGAATTCGTGCTTTCTTCTTCGTGCTTCAAGTTGTTTTTACAGACTGCTTCAGATACAAGTCTTCCGAGGGTGACGCTTGTTCTTGGGATGGTGAAAACATTCAACAACTTCACTCTGGGCCGGGTGTTGTCACGCGAAAATAAAATAATTCATAAAAAAATAAAACGCTTCGTTCGAGTGGTGTGTGGCAGCGGCACGTATTTTACTTTGAAAGTTTATAAAACCTAAATCCTCTTTAGGACGTTCCTTTCTAAGGAAGTCCTCGTTCATAAAATGCTAATAAAAAATAATGCTACCTTTTTTTACATTTTAATGCTACATTTTTTAAACATTTTAAACCTATTTTATTAGGTTTAAAATAATATACCAAAATGCTTCAAGTCAATCTCTTGAAACATTTCTAGAGCGTGAAATTACACCAGCCGAGAATACTTACAACATTTTAAACTTCGTTTTCAGCTTCAAAGAGAAGACAAAAGTGAAATTATGAAACACTCTGATGTTTGGTCCAACGTCGATATATCCTTTAACCCACTTCCTTAGTGGTATCTTTATTTTTTTTAGATTGACAGGCTATTCTTCAGCGTGTTCAGTCTGGTGAATCGACTTGGTGCAGGTAATTGTGTGGCTTGAAAAAAGCCCGCGCGCCTTCCGGCATTCCAGCCACGGCACCTCGTACCTCACTGACGCGTCAACGAACCAGCAACTGGCTCTCTCTATATATTGGGAGGAGTAGAAAACAAAAAAGGGTGCAAAAGCTTCCGGGGTTTGGGAGCCGCAGCCCTGGGCCAGCTTCCTGGTAATTTCTGGGGCGGAATGACGAATCGGACCGGGGCCGGCTCGCAATTAGGGGGCCCGTGGGTAATTGCCACTTTGGTGCTTGGAGGCCAGTGATTAAGCGGCGATGTCCGAGCAATCCCAGTGGGCAGAAGTGGCGCGTCCGTGACTCTGAAAAAGCTGATTAATTAGGGGCCAGGGCCACTTCATAAGGTCCCCATAGGAACCGGGCGCTGCCTCCCGACGCCTCGTTAGCCAGTTGCCAGCAGTTACGAGGACGGACGCAGCCGCTGAGCGGGTATGCCCCCTCTAGTCGCCTATTGAGGCGGGTGACTGGACGTGGGCCTCCGAATGTCTTGCGAGTTTCCGGTGCGGTTCTGCGACGTCTACCTTTGTGTTTGGAAAAGGCGGACTTTCGGGGGACTTAAGGTTCATCTCCGTTCGGTGATTGGGAACTCGGTAGTTTTGCGGATAGAGTGGTTTACGTTTATTACATCCGACTGGTGGGAACTGCGGAACCTTTCAATAAATCGCACGAGCACTCGAGCGCAAATGAAAAGGGGAAGGAAAGAAAGAGTGTAAAATACAGAGGGAAAAGCGAGAAAGATTGCGTTCAATTTAGACTTAGGTCAAACAGTTTACTAGGAAAATACATTGCCCTTCGCTCATCTGCACTAGGCAGCGCGCCTAGCTTGAAACCCTTCCCTTCGGGTGTGGACACTTAGTGTCTAAGAGAAGAAAAGCGGATCGTGCTCTACACGCTATCGCGCATGCACGCGGCGCCAAGGGAGAGGGATGCCGCCGGCGCACCGAGATACCGGATCCTCCAAGACAGCGGAGACGACCGTCTTTGCTGTCTCGACAGGACGACCAAGACCATAGCCACCGCTCCCAGTTTAAATGTTGAAAGTGCGTTTTCCTTAAACCGCTGCCGTCATAATTCTCTTCGAATGCATAATTGAATAGAAATCGTCTCGCTGTTTTACTTTAACTTCTTTCAGATTTGTGAAAAACATCGATGCGTGAGAGACAGGCGAAAGTCGTGCTCTGCTCCTCGCGGCCTGCTATTCCAATTTCGACGCCCTAGATGGGCAGGATTCCGAAGACTCCCTAGTCTGCGGAATCCTAAGAAACGCAGGGCGTAACAAGTCCACAAAACCATATCCTACTCTATACTCAAAAACGCCTGGCAGTACGACGACGGAGCCATGAAGTGCCCGGTCGCAGATTTAGATTGCTAGGATCTGGTAGCAGAGAGCATTAAAGAGCCATTTCTCGGGGAACCTGGACGTCAGCGCACAAGCTTTTGCAGTGGCGAGGACCCGAAACACAATTAACTGTTCGCTCGGGAGAAGTGTGTTTTGGCGTCTCATCACAGCGGGGTCCCTGTCACGTGGCTCTCCTCTCATCCGTTGTCTGCCGCTTCACCTTTTCCGTTTCGGCGGCCGCTTCTCGTGGCGATCTGCCAGGCTTTGTCAGCATATAGGAAGCTATGATAGACCACTTATCTCTCTGTAGACAATGAGATTGCGGCATTAGTAAATAAAATCGCTAGAGAACGAATCACAAAGCAAGAAACGGAACGGTGACTATAGATTCGTACCTTAGCAACTATATGATGCGGGGATCCGAGTTGACATACATCCTTTTCACTGAATCAAAAACACGCCGTTGTGTTTTTGAGAGTTTTGTCCTGTTTTTTGTTTCCCCATTTTCCAGGATAAAAAAAAATGTCAGTGCTTAACCAGCTCGCCAGCGCCCTTGCATTAAATTTTGACGGGGTTGTAAGATTTCTGTACGTGAAGTGTTCAACTTGAACAGCTTTCTTGAAATTATCCGATTTACTTGTAATAACAAAATAGAGACGGAGTTTTTTTTTTTTTATTTAGGGCGGTACAGCAGAACGTGCTAATTTCGCGGGCCCTAATAATGTCCTCATCCGCGACTTGATAGTTCAGCGAATTACTCAAGATATTAAAAATTAATTTCCCCGCTTGAACCGTGTTTAATATCAGGTAAATAGACCGATCTCACTAAGCGTTCGGCGCATGCGTGACTCCGCCATAACTTGGGTTCTCAGGAGGCAGACGGCCGTGCACGCGAGGGCTCGCGCCTTCTCGTGCTTTACACGCGCAGTGCTCCAGTGAGGTTGTCGCACGTGCAAAATACTAAAGTTCCCTCGATGCATTGCGGCAGCGGTGGCTCAGTAAAACTGGCGGATGAGATCGGTCTATTTAGCCCAAAAGAAAAAGACTATAATTTAACGGAACCATCTTCTGCTTTATTTAAACGTGTTCGCAAACCTTCCTTCTCTTTTTCTTTTTCGAAATTTTCTTTAATTTTGTTTTGCAATGCTGTGACAGCCGTGACATCACCCTGTTAAAGGTGGGTAACAACAGCAATTTTGTTGTTTTGATCATCAGTCAATCTCGTTTTTTTATATTCTTTTGTTTCTGTATAAGTCGTGGTCACTTTAACAAAGTTTGGCCTCATTTAACTATATTTACGGATGATCTAATGTTATACTGCGCGTGTTCTATGCTATAGGAGCGCTGACTAATGTTACAGCATTTCGTGAATTTTGATAAATCACTTAAGTCACCTTGAACGAACATAAATCACCTTGAACGAACATGGAAAAAATTAATCACCTTTGGGAACCATGAGGAGATGGCCTGCTACGCCAACACTGGAACAAATTGTTTTAGAAGGCGGTTTTGAGCACAGGAATAGCAATAAACACATCGTTTGTTTTGTTTTCCACTCAATCAGAGAATTCATCCAACCTTCACGAGCAAGGAGACAAAATGAGTGATTCGGAAAAACTTGCTGATCCTGTCCTCACTCGAGGCAGCAAAGTGTTTAAAGAAAATTACATATGGGAGTCTCTAGACGGCTTGGTAACATTTGATGACGTTGGTGTTTTTGACGTCACCGTTTATTTCGAGGAAACGCTGAAGGATTGGTTGAAACAGTTTTAAATGCGTTAGCATTAGAACGCTCGTTTTAACGAAAACCCGGTGGTGCCTTTCGTTTGTCAGTTGTCGCGTGCGAAGCTCTCATTCGTCCGATGCGCTGACGTGAGCATGCGTCAACACCTCCTTCTCTCCCCGGCGCTGACAAACTGACAGACACCACCGGGTTTCCGTAGAAAACGAGCTCTTTCGTTTTGGGAAAGAAAAGTCACGTGCACAGCAGGCGCAGAGCCAGAGAGGAGGAGGCGCCGCGCAACACCTCCTATATAACAAAGTCGTAGTGCTGAATTAGATTGCTTAATCAGAGAAGGCCAACGCTGGGCACAGATTGGAAACAAGTGCTGTGTCAGCGCTCGGCTTCGAATCAAGTTTGAGCCGAACGTTGACGCAATCGTAGTGTCCAATCTGTGCCCAGCGTCGGCCTTCTCTGGTGACGCCATCTCATTCAGGACTACGGCTTTGTTATCTAAAAGGTGTTGCACCGTAGTGCGGTGAAATGCGGTCGTGCTCAGTTGCCGCTCTGCTGGGGCCGGTAGTTCTTCGCTCTGGGTTCCCGTAGTAGCGGTGCGTGGACTGAGATGTGTGTGGTAGCTAAAACGATCAATGCGGTTCATTCCACGAGCGATATGAATCTGATTTCTTCCACGAGTGACGTGCATGTGGTTCTTTCCACAAGTGATATGAATGACCAAATCCAAGCGTGTCGACGTACTCTGACAGGCAGAGTACAAAGAAGTGGTGAATAAATTACAGGAAGATCCATTGGTGAACTATTGGGGAATCCGTTAACTCGACCCTTGAGGAACGCCACGCACGTCCCCCTTTGGCAAACGCTAACACTAACCCTCAACGAGTCCAGAAAGAGACAGCAAATAAAATAAGAAGCAAGAGATAATGCAGAAAAAAGTGAAGGGATCAGCTTTGGCGTTTCTCAAAAGGGGACATGTGTGTCGTTTCCAAGGTTCATGCTGGCATATTCCCGAAGAATCCACCAATGTATATTTCTGTTACTTCTTCCGCACAAATGGGTCGCACCTTTTTGCTGTTGGACAACTTTTGCATGATGACTTATGTTATCGTACACAAAACCAGCGTTGTCTCGACTGGGCGGGCACTCGTAGTCAAGAAATTAAAGAAAGGTCATAACTTGTACGTACAATAAGACCACATATGTAGTCTGAATGGGCTAGCTGATCGTATGCTCACTCGTGTCCAGAAATTAAAACCACGCGTTTTAATTTGTAATTATTAGTTGTATCCGAAATCAGTGGGCGCTGATAGACATTAGTACACCTTTCCTGAACCTCCGTCATCTTGAAATTTCTGTTAGGTAACAATCATTAGTGCACTCTCCCTTAAATATCCGAAATAGAATAAACTAAAATTAACTGTGAGCAAGCTGATTTACAGAACGTAATATATCGCGAGTACGTCGGTGGAACAGGTCGATATCCAATATCTTGAACGAACAACCCTGGTGTGTTTTGTGTTTTTTTTCTGTTTTGTACTCACGTGTATCATTTTCACAATATCAGCGATTGACCCCTTACCATAGAAATGCTAATAATTAGCAAAATGCATATGTTTCCTTTGCTGAAGAAAGACGCCTACATTTTCTGCTGACTTCAAGGACTTCTCCAGCTTAAAAATAGCGATCTTCACGCCTCGCGCAAGAGTACGTACTTTCATTACGCTGCTAAATTATCAAACCAAAATGTAGTGGTTTACGAATTATTGTCGCACTGGGGAAGTTAGACAGACCATTTTATTCTATCTTATTTCTTCTTTCTTCTCCTCCCCGCCAATCTTGATCGGCGTCGTCTTTTTTCATTACTAGGCTCACTTCACAAAATAACTTACTTTTCATCAGGAAATGAGTTTGAGAAGCTCAGATCTTGATACACACCTTTTCGTTTCGTCACTCGACAAAACCTGTAACGTAACAAGATACTACAGTCACTAATCGTGACGTCACGCCTTTTTCGGTTTCCCTCCTTACCAACATCGAGCCGCTTTCTAGAGACACTGGAGATGTATGTAGGACCAGAGCCTACTATGTACGCTTATATCGGGTGCTTATATCGAGTGCTTATATCGTATAACTCACCTGCACAAGCCAATGCGGCTTGTGCAGGTGAGTTATACGGCCTGGAGGACGCTATAGACGCTGCTAATGTTCGCGATGAGTCGGATAATTAACTAAGATTTTTAAGTTGACTTTATAATTCGTTTAAATAAACATATCGTTTCAATAAGAAACTTGGTGCGCATCGCCGAAAATCATTAAATAAGTCAATCTTAGAACGACTTGAAGCACGTGGGAAACGTGGGTTTGCACCGAAGTTATCTCTCGTGCAGCAGGCGCTAAGCGAGCCGGCGAGGAAGCGCTGATGAGAATCTTATCATCCGCTCTTTTCCCACCGCTAGCTTTGCGCCTGCTGTACGAGAGATAACTTCGGTGCAAACCCGCGTTTTACACGTGCTTCAAGTCGTTTTAAAAAATTGATTTCGTCGTTTTCGAGTATGCTTAGCACGCTTCTAATTGAAACCACATGTTTATTTCAACTAATTAATAATTTAATTAAGGCGTTTTAGTTAACTATCATACTTATCACGAAGATTAGCATCCAATATAATGTCCCCACATAACCCACCAGCAAAAACCGCATTAGTGTATATTTTACGGATTTTTAAAAATAAATATGTTGTAATTAAAATCAAACACCAAGTATAGGAGCTTCTGGTCGGACAAACTGTCAGATGTCTAAATTATCGGCTGCGAGGGCATTATAACAACACGAACAAGACTGTCTCTGGCCATGTAGAGATTGACTGCCGAGACTCTGGGTTGTGAACCCCAGTTCGTAAAATACACTGTCTTGACGCGAAGTGCGACCCTCTAATTAGAAAAAAATATTGAGGCAGACGATCGCGTGACTCGATGACAGCTGTATCAGCGCATCTTCCGTTTCTTTATCCGCCAATGAACTAGATACTTTGCGAAGTAATCAATGTGACGAGAGCAGATATCCGAAGTACACGTTCGTGTTTTTTGTTTTGTTCTTTGTTTTGGTAATATGAACACGTTTTATATATGTTAGCATTAATGCTCTGTTACATGCGCTGATCTTGGACTGGTTTAGAGCACTCGTATATAAAGTTCACAATGTTGTCACGGGATAACGTCACAGCCCCACTGCCTTAGGGAGCGACGCAGTGACGCAATACCAAGCAACCGAAGATCGCCGGCGACATCCCCCTACCTATTTTCGGCGCCGCGCAGTGGGGACGGCGGGTGTATCCTTACTGCGCGTGTAATGCCCCCCCCCCCCTCCTCTTTTTACGCCGCTTCGCAGAGACAGTCTGCGGATGGCTCATTACAATATATTAACCCACCTTGGCCTTCCCGTACCGGTCGCTTCGCGGCGCCCCACCGGCTGCTCAAGTACGCCCCAGTCCCGCTGTTCCCCACTGCACCTCGGTTGCTAGGTGTTACGATCACGCCGTCGCTCTCTATAACCAGCCAATCCAGTGCGGCCGCCGTCCTTTATGCACACGCCAAGTAACCCGATCTGCTGGCACAGGGAGAAGAAGAGTGGTTTCGGCAATGTTCGCCCCGCGTAAAAGTGCTGACAGGCTGCATTCATCATGCTTTGTTAAATATAACCGCTGCCCGATATGCTAACGCTTTTCTTTAAGAATCAGCGTGGCGGCAGCAATGACTTCGGCCCATATTTGTCTTTTATAATTTGAAGATGAAACGTGGTTTGTAGGTCATCGCTGTGTTTGTCCTTCAATGTGCCCTGTCTTTTTGTCCTTGTTTGTAACGCACTGTTGCTGTTAGTATGAACCCGAGACGCGTTGAGCAACGCGACGCGACCGACGCGATGACAACAGGCGCGCGGGACAAAGGAGGGTGCAGGAAGGAGAGCCCTCAGGAGACGGCATCCTGATCCTGTTACGTCACGACTCATGTTTCGAGTGAGTTGCGATAGGGGAATTTACAGAGAGGCGTTTTATATGATTTGTTCTAGTAATCCAGGGGTGAACTTTTGTGGACACTTCCACGTGGAGGTCCTGGTCTGCCACAATGTTTTTATATCAAACTAGCCACCCTCCAGGCTGGAGAAGCCCTTTATTAAGGTGGACTTGGCTTAAACTGCAACATAAATATTGAATTAATCACTTTACTTATTAACATATAAAAAACGCGTTTTGATGCCAGACAGTCTTAATCCGACTGTTACGTTATTTGTTTATTTATTTACGTGTTCGCCTGCTCCGCCGTTAAGCAGGGGACATATTAGCCGTGGAACCGGGCGAAGCCCAGTTCCACGGCTAATATGTCCTTTGCTTGCTGCTAAGCGCACCATGCGGTGTTTTTTCTACACGAGATTGGAGCGCCGCGCCGCCGCGAGACAGTTACGTAGTTACGTAGGGACGCCAGCACCGGTTGCTATGGAAACTGCAGCGAGCTGCCGCGCGGCGCCCGTTTTCATTGCTTATGTGTCCCCTGCTTTAGACATTACATGCAAGGGGCTGCAAGAGTGCAAACATAATAAATAAATGCGCATAAACAGCCAAATAGACATTTAAAAAAATCTTAAAATTACATTATTGCGGTTTTTAAAAGCGGCACTAATGCAATCTATCTTTGGCGAGTAGTCGTTATGAGGACGAGGAGTGAAAATGTTTGAAAACTTTCTATTTGAGGTGTAAGAACGATATGTTTACCACGTTCATCCCCTTTTTTTATTGCCGTCGCACAGAGCGATGCTTTTACTTTGGCTTTACTACAGGCTGGATGTGCTGAGTTACAACTATATGAAGTGTCCCGTGTGTTGTGTATACACGTTCCATCACTTCAAATCTCTCTTTGCTGACATTTTATTGACTGCCACAAAGGACTCTGTCTGCCCTTAGAGAATACAGAAAAAGCAAGAACTTTCAAGTGGTCTGTGTTTACGCGAACAGAAGACGGAATAATAAAAGAGGTTGTCCCGGCAACCCAGGCAAGATCGATGAGCGCAATATGAAGCGACCCAGGTTAATAGATACGGCTTTCTTGTTGGATATAAACTTACCAGGCTGATGGAAGTCGAGTTTATTAAGCTCAAATACTGTATTCGATCGTACTTTCGTAGAAGGACCGCGTGTGTGCCTTCTATCTTTGGAACCTTAATAGGATTAGGACCCTCTTTTTCCGGTTTCGTTCTTTTCTTTGTTCTTTTATTATTGTGCTATCGCTCCGCATCAGACCCACAAAAATATATAAAAATAAAAATGTGCCCTAGTGGAAGCTCGCGCTTTGCAAACTTGTATCTTGTTTAATGCCCCTAAAAGCACATTTTGTCTCAGTTGCGGGATATACTCCGGTACACTCAACGGAGCGTGATTATATAGACGCTTTGCAGCAGCTGTGCATGGGTGCCGCCACAACAGACGTTCATTTCTTGTTTCCTATTATTCTATTTAGTTTACTTTATCATTAGCAGAGATGGACAGGTTATTGCAATTTTAGGCTATACCGTGTCCTTCTCCTTAGCATAGATATTTGTGGAGGTTCGTCAAGGTCCGCTTCTGTGGCTCAGCATCTCGGTAAGAGAAGAAGGTCAGCAATGGCGGCTGTAATCTAGTGTTTGTTTAAAGTGTCCATGTTGTTTTGTAACCATCTTAAGTAAGTAGGGCCGACAAATATTTCTTAAAATAGGGCAGTGTGAATTCGGCAAGCTGTAATGTTATCATTCAGAAATGGCGAGAAAATAAATAAATGAAACGCAAATGTCGAAAACTCGGGAACGCTGATATTTAACTATGTCGTTTATCCGTACAGTCAACTTAAACAATTTCACGTGTTTCCGTACAGTCAACCTAAACCGTATCAAGTGTTCACGGCGACCTCTATCACGGTTTTCTCCTGGTCAAACGGCAGAAACAGCGCGCACCGTGCTCCACTGCGTCGCAGAGACATTTAATTATGTTATATTTTGCGTTTTTTACACGCGCGTCGTCGTCCGAATTGCATGAGATGACATTTAGGGAATGTGATACGTGAGATACAAGGTACAGAAGTGTAAATATTCAATATGAATAGCACGCAGTTTGCAAATGAGCGTTGCGCAGGAGTTTCCACCACCCAGTCCGACACCTGCTGTGGGACTTTGCGAGGCACCACGCGACGAGCGGACTCGTTTTCGATTAGATCCCAGTTTACATGTTCACGATGACTTGATCAACCCGTAGCGTAGT
Source organism: Ixodes ricinus (assembly GCA_037355805.1). Taxonomy (NCBI): domain Eukaryota; kingdom Metazoa; phylum Arthropoda; class Arachnida; order Ixodida; family Ixodidae; genus Ixodes; species Ixodes ricinus. The sequence continues at coordinate 60,362 of JAZHYW010047153.1, forward strand.
GACAGAGCAAAACAGACGCTCGACCCCTTTGGGAAATTGCGCGTTCTGCTAATATCAACAGACGAATAGGATTTATTTTTTATTTTACTAAGTTCCTTCCTTTACCATATATATTTGTATGCTGGGTTAATTTTTACACTAGAATGAAACTGAAATCCAGAGTTGGTGGAAATGTTTAGTTTTGAATTAAACAGTCAAAATCTTTTCTAGTCAATCTTATAGGCAATCTAGAAAAGGTTCAAACCAGAGCTGCCAGGTTTATAAAGGGCAACTATAAGTTTAGATCAAGTGTTAATCTAATTAAGAACAACATTGACGTAACTATTTTAGCTCACAGAAGGTGGTCCATGCGTCTAAAACTGTATCCCACCATATTTCATAATTACATCGGATTGGGCAAAAGCAAGTATATAATGCCTCTTAATTCACATACAAAAGGCGCGACCGCTCTAAAAATTAAGGTTCGAGAGTACCTATGAAGAATGGACATCGTGCATAAACGTTGATTTTTCCATTTATGACGAACAAATGGAACAAGCTACTCAATTAAAACAGTGCTCTAGAGATTCCTGACCTCAAGCGCACTGTTCTTTATTAACCATTGGTTAAGTATTGACGTTCAAATGTAGGCTCCTTCATGATTACTTCTTGTTTCCCTTTATGTTACCATGACAATTGAAACTTGTCAAAATTGAAAATGTCAAAGTACCCTATAGTAGTAACTATGAAATAGCATGTAAGCCTCCCCTTTACAATAATATCTTTTAGCCGCTGCGAGGTAACATGAATAAATAAATGAATAAAAATAATATATAAACCAGAGATGGATTTTGAGATTAAGGCGGCCATCATAAGTGTTTCGCAAGGTTCAAATAACTTTCGTAGAACAAGAAATATTTTGCCTTATTTTCTTTTAAACAACGATGAAAAAGTTAAATTACCATAAAATATTTTTTTAATTATTAAAAAAGAAAAAAAAGAAACTTAACTGCTTTGACGGTAATTTACTTAGTTTGCACGATAATATTTGTTGCGTTTAACGATATAGCATCAGTTAATTAGGAAATAAAAAAAGACTTAAACATATACATATTTTAAAACTACATATTGGTACTGACAATTAAGGTTATTAGACGTAAAACAATTTTGAAGACGAGCGAAGGCCGGTAGAAATTGAGACAACAAATATTCCCTAAAATTCACTTTCTTTAAATTGGAAGTAGGCGTACTCTGGAATAATCTAAATTAGCACTACTTTATGGGACCTTCGGTTTGCTACGGCGCACCTGAATTTCCTGCGAGTCTTCAAAGATACACAAAACTCCGATAACATTTTTTTTAAATGCTTTCAGTCTGCTGTCAGTTTAAGAAACACAGGGCGTGGCAACTCCCGAGCATGTTATTATTGTTGCGCAGCCAACAACATCGCAGCATGAGCCGATAAGAACACTTAAAAAGCAATCATAAAGCAAGTAGCGCGAGCATAAAAAAAGTCAAGCCCCTCTTTTTTTTTTTTACCTGTAAGCGACTATAATTTGAAATCACATGTCGAAACGCAAACTTCCTCCTAAAAAAAACAAAAATAGTGATATTGCCACGCCCGTCGCTGAGTAAGCGCGTGCGCGGCCGAATGGTTATCGTGCTTGACTGTCGCGCGAAAGGTCTAGGTTCGACTTCAGTTAGCGGACTGCCCTTTTATTTCTTCTTTCAACTTCGCGTTCTCTAAGTTCGAAAACATTCTCGTCTGATCGAGTTTCGAATGTTCTTCGCGCCGAATGTTCTAGGCCTAATGTTCCAGAGACACACGCGGGTACAAAAGGTGCTCCGCGTGGTGAGCCAGAGTCAGTCTCGCCCCTGCGTTCGATCCTGTTGCTACGCCGTCATCGACGCCCGCGAAGCTCTAGTGTTATCTTCTGTTCCGCTTTTGTTATAGGCACAAGTTCGCCCCAGTAAACGTTTATTTGTTTCAGTTTTCGTTGGCTCATCAGTTGTCATTCGTAACAATACAGTTATTTTACGAGACGCAATTTATCTAGATGTACTCTAGTGCCCGCCCAATGCCTCTCAGCTCTCATTAGCTGGACAGGTTATCGACGCGGGGACTATTGTTGGGTAAAATTGTTGCTGTGTCCTTTGCTCGGCATATTTGTGAGTTTAAGAAGCAACACGATCTAAATTGTTGTTTGGATAAATATCACAAGACCATCGCTTTCGCTTTCACATTAAACAATAACGAACGTGGCTGCCGACATTGGCAAGTAGTCCCCTACAACGCGCAGATCCTTGAACTCGTCTGTTTTGATGAGTGCGAACCATATTTTAGTTCACCGTGACGTTCATAGGAGTATCTCCACAGCCGACGTAGTTTGCGGCAAAAGAATAGTCGCAATTGCTTGACTTACGAAATGTAGCGCGGGTGCATGTGTTCGTAGCGGGACTGGCGTGTTCTGAGCGTTCTACCTTAAATACAATGCCGGCAAAAAAAAAAAAAAAATTGTTTTTTGTTTTGTATTTTATTGTAAAGACGAACTACAGATTGCAGAACCCAGTCCTTGTTTTCGCCTAAATGTAGCGCTAGTGTACCGGACTTTCTTTCAGCTGCTTGGCTGAAAGCAGTTGAGTGTCCGCCTAGACACCAGAGCACCGGGATTGTCCAGATATGTTCCCGTCATTTTGTTGCGGAATGCTTGTAGCTCTGAAATATTTAGCAGCTAGTGCACCTGGCTCGCAAAAGCGAATATTTATATGTCGCGTTTTGATTGTGCGCTATGTCACTCGTGCACTTTTTCTCGAAAGGCTATAAAAAAAAAGCCAGCAACAAGAACAGAAAATACAAAAGGAGCGCAACTTTATTTTGTCGGTTTCATTTTTTTTCCTCCTTTCAGATGCCTTATAGCGCGCACTGAAAGATGCTCGTATAGGCTTGCTTTGAACAGTGGCTCGCGCACTAGGCGGAGCGCAGGTTCTGCTTCTTGCACAGAGATTGCGAAGATGTCAGAACGCCGAGCTCTTATTGACTGATTCAAAACAATAGTGGGTAGACCTCAAGGCATTTAATATTGACGTCTACCCGCTATCCTTTCAATCAAAGCCAATCAGAGCTCGGCATCATTCTGACGTCACCGCAACTTCTGCGCAAAAAGCAGACGACTTGCTCGCCGCATAGGCCTGTTGCACTCGTCCAGGGGCCGCCAGAGCGCCCCCAAGACGCGACCATCTAATGTTGATTTCGGCATCTGCAAGGCGCGAACATAAAGATGGCGCTTTAGTGTTAGACCATGTGCGAGTCACGTTTGAATGCTAGCGCCTGGCAGCGTCTGTTCATGCACGGGACATTTCTTTTATTACAACTTGTGGCTGTATACCGTCTCACCGAAACGCCAAGAATGCATTCCTTCCTACTGTTTTGATAATGTTTTATTATTATTTTTTAAATATAGCGTCTTTCAGCAACGTGAGGGAGCGTAAGAAGGTGCATTTGAAACGCGTCCTGAAAATATACGACATTGCTCTCGAGAGGCGCTGCTCGAAACTTGAGAGCTAGGGGCCTATGAACTGGCGCGCAGCTTTCCTGGTCGCGTTTTGTGGACGCTGCATAGGTGGTGGACGGCGGCGGAGTAGCAGACGGTGGCAGTCCGTACCGGACGCTGCCGCGCCATTGCTCGTACGAGTAGCAGATTTGGTTAAAGGCTGGACTGGACACTAGACAAACCGAACATCGTGACTAAAAGGCATTAAACCTGCGTACGGTGTTCGGCCAAGGAGTGAGCAAAATCCAGTGCTCTAGGGCGGAGCCTAATGGGGCGTGAGCGGAGCATACCTCTATCTAAATTGCATTTTTCGGCGTATATACTGCACAATTTGTTGTTTTTGTTTGGCTGGGGGAATGTTTTGTTGACATACCTGTCTTATCTAGGCAGTTTTCTGCCTCATTTGAAATGGCAGTGTTACGCGTATTTATTGGTGTGTACTGTATATACTAAATGGGTTGGGCGGGGGACGGCTTTCAATAAAGGACGAAAACCTAATCACTGCGTTCATTATGTTCTGTACAAGCTTCACAATATTTACTGCGCGATTCAGTCTAGCAAATATAAGTAAGAAGGTAAGCGTCTTTTTAGACTAATAATAAAAATTGTGTAATCTTTAATGTCTTCTGCGCGCTGCCACCTTTCTCTAATGGGCCGTGGGAGGCGACATTATATAGGGTGTCTGAAATACCCAGGCTGGTTCTTAAATGGGCCGTAAAAGTCGGTGCCTGCACTTGGCAATGCGTACTTTTCGTCAAAGGTGCATTCGACAGGTCGGTTTTATCTTGTAAAATTACAAAGCATAGCTCGCATCTTCTCAAAAAGATAGGGCCAAAAAACCTGCCAGTGTCAACAGTGGACAGTAACGCAGACGGCCGAGTCGAGTGGCCGGGAGCGTTTGGCGTATGTTTTGATAGATGGCGCTACCTCTTTATCGAGACTGCTCGCGACGACCGTATACAGTATTAAAAGGAACATAATCTTTCTGTAATGTATCTTGACTTAAAAAATAACGCGGACAACGATGGCAAAACTTGAAGTAACGAAAATAAAAGAAAACGTGGTTCCATAACGACGGCCCTCTTGCTACCGACTGTTTTCGTTTCCACGTCGTCTGCTTTCTTTCGCTAGTCGTCTGCCCCTTCCGACGCTGCTCCTGACGCCATCTACGAATATGTGCGTCAAACGCGCCCCAACACTTGACTCGGTCGTCTGTGTCGCCGTCAGCCGTTGACCCTGGCGTATTTTTTTGGCCATATTTTTTTACACAAAGGTAGCTACGCTTTGTAAATTTGCATAATAAAAACGACCTGTGAAATAAATTTTTGTCGAAAAGTTTGAGTTGCTACGTGCAGACGCCAATTTTTACGTCTCATCTTAGATAGGGCGTGGGTATTTTCAGACACCCTATACTTGATTTCACTTTGAATCCGAACGCAGCGGAAGCTACAATTCGATGAAGCGAATCAAACAGCACCTAAAGTGTTTCGTCACGGGGCTCGTTTTCTTTGTACGTTGACCTCTCACAGAATAAACCAATTACTCACAGCGGCGGTCCCGCGTTTTACAGCGAAGCTGTTTATGGCTAGGGCTAAGTGGATTTTTCATGTGCGTCAACAAACACTCGCAGCGCCCTCTCTTTGTCGTTGTTCCAAGCGCTTGCGTGCCTAGTTTCCTTCCACTCTCCCGGGGTGGCGGTCCAGTCGCACGTGTCTACTTTCTGCCGGGTGGCATTCCTGTTGCGCGTGTCTAGTTTCCTCCGGCTGCTCGGGGCAGCGATAGTCGTCTGCGCGGATGTTTACAAAGAAACAGAAAGACATGTTGCCGTTAATCATTTTCACTTTCACTTCTCTCGTCGTAATGGGGAGGCCGCGTATATCCGGACTCCCAAAAAGCAACGCGCCTACAAAGAGCAAGGGCGGAAACGGCAACGAGTATGTCAGCGGCGGTGGGGGCGGCAAAAACCACCGATGAAGATCGTGCACAAAACGCCAAGCACATGCGGCAAACCAGACAAGACGACGAATGTCGCGGGGCGGAGAGACGCACCACAAAGATCAGGTACCATGGAAATACCTACTGATCAAAACAAACAATGACCACCGATTAAGACAACAATACATGTGTGTGCGCACCCTTCGTCACGATGACCACCGATCAAGACAAAAATTCGCAAGGTCTCTTAAGTTATTCCTACAACGACTTTAGAAGCGAAATCACAAGCGCCGATGAAATAAAGACAGTCACCAGACAGATGATTTACTTGATTCCCTTTGATTCCTCTTAATTCGCTTTGTCATCCTTAGTTTCATTGCTTCGAATTCGCGTGAGTGCTCAGGTCACGTAAACGTGAGAGCGAACCTCCGACGACAGTGCACTCTTAGAAAAAAATGGAGGAAAAAAGTAGCAACGGCGCGTCTTCCTCCCTTCTACTGACGCGCCCCCAAGCGGACACGAGAAGAAGGGAGGAACGAGACGTTTTCCTCCTTCTCCAGGCAGACGGGAGAAAGCTTTCGCCCTCCCGACGCATCTTCTTTCGGTTTCGTTTTTCGAGCAGGTCGCGCACGTTGTTTAATAAATGCTGTTGAGTTCATTGAGCTTCAGCGGCAGCGAAGGCGGCCTGTAATTCCGTCTTCTAGTCGAAACGTGCAGAACATTTCGGTTGCATTGACGTTTTTATCACTAATATTTTATCAAACGAGCAAACGAAGCCGCTAAAAACAGCGAAGTTCCGGAGCAGTGCCAGCAGAGCTACGTACACTGGGTAAGATCGCCGTCTCGCCTCGCCGTGTCGCCGTCTCCGGATTGCGGAACCCACCCGCCCATCCTGCCCACCCCACGCCAGCCCACGCGGAACTACAGTAGCGGAACCACGCGGATCTGTGTCGACGTTTTCGACGTTATGGAAATCGCAGGAACTGCGTCCAAGACAGGCAGGTTTTGCTGCCGGCTGCCTGGGTGCCTTCCGTGCTGAGTTCGGTTCTGTTTTCCGATGCTGAGTGCAACCGGCGTTCAACGTGCTTCTGTATTTGTGCGTGTCAGCAACATAGCAGCAACATCGTGATGGTAGTGTTGTGGGTTGTGAACAGAAGACTGGAATTATCGCCGATGTGACCGTGTGTTCGCGTATCAGTGGTGTAACAACAAGATGAGATGACGTAAACTGTCGGGCATTGATGCCGCTGGTCGGGCCGTGATCGGAGGGGGCGGGGTGCCGCAGGTTGACATTCCGCTCTACATTAAAAAGTTTAATACCACTTGAGGGATTAGGTGCAATCGATCAACGTGCGGATAGTCATGTTGGAACGCTGGTCTGAACAGTAAGCTCCTAACGTACAGTGGCCAATGTGACTGTCGGTTGTCTTGTCCCCGAGAGCGATTGCTCTCTGAGGAAAGGACTGAACAGTACGAAATCATGACGGAAAGAACGTATATTTACATGTTGGAATTTTAGCATTAAAAAAGAATAGTAGGTAAAATCGAAAAAAAAGGAAAGTACCCTTTATTTTGCTGGTTAAATATACTACGGTTCCTGGAGAAACTGCCCTCCAAGTGGCGCGCTGGGATGAGCGCTAGAAGTTTTCGAGCTCGCCACGGAGTAGCTCCGTACACTTAACACCTGCCGCAAGTCGCGGCTTTGAATGCATTCAAGTTGATCGAAAAGCGATTTCTCAGCCTGTGAAGCATCACTTCCAGCTGAGTGAATATCCGCTCTACAGAGATTAATTCAAGACAGCAATTGCAACCGTGCGCGAACAGCACAAATAGAAAAACAAACACTACAATAGAAATACAGGCTACGGCTTGCCGTGCGGGGAAACAAACTCATGGCTTCGAACCGCATTGGAGTGGCTTGATTTATTGGCTCTCAAATAATTACGGCATGATCGAGCGTTTGCTTTTCAATAAGAGATTCATCCCCTGAGCCATTAAAAATACTCTCAGATGTATGACATTGCTGGAAAAAAATCAACATGCTGGGTATATTTTTTATTGCTTATTCAGTCACCGAGAAATTCTGTACGTTCAAAACGACCAGTATAAAAGACGGAAACGCGGAGCTCGGGTGTAGTGTGCGGGTCAGTGTGCCGTTGTATTGATATTTGTATGTGCAATGTATGTGTATGCGCTCAATGTATGTTGACCTGATGCTTGTAGTATGCGTAATGTGTGTATAGTGGAGGGTCCCGCAGCGGAATGGTGGCCTGAGGAAATAAAAATATTTTTTGTAGAACATGAATTGGGCAGTACCTAGCGCCACCTAGCTTAGCTACTTGCAATTACTCTGCTTGACCCTGCCATCTGGTGGCAAGCGACTTAACCTTCTCTCACGCTACGCGATAAACAGCGGCTTCGAGTTTGTTCTTTTGAGAGCGGCTTTTGGTTTCGCGGATTGGTTTGCCATTCCTCCGTGATGTGCGGTTGACGAAGGAATTGTGACTCGAGAAACAGCAAAGGTAAGACGTGAAGTGCGCGAAGTAACTGGGTATCGGTTGTCTCCGATTAACATCGCAGTGCTGTCGACGAGAAGACTGAGTAACTGCTTTCGAAACCCAAGTTTCTGTACCTGTGGGGGAATCTGGCTTCGGAAATAAACACAGTTCGCGGAAAGCTCGTGTTACGCTTTTATTTGCTGCTCCTCTCGTGCCGTACAAGAGACGTAGCGTCCTCGTTAAGCCTTATTGAGCTCGATTTGCTCGATTCAGGGCCGCCATAATGAGATGCAGGCGACGGAGGAACTAGTTGCTCCCCTGCTTCAGGGACGAAAGTTTCTCCGTTTCTGAAGGAACATAGGTTACAAGACCGTTCCTCCCCTAAGGGAGGACTATCGATACCCTTTTTTCGAAGAGTGTGCGCTCTCTGACGACGCACTTTTGGCGCCGTCTCATTGGTTCACTCGGATCTTGCCGTCGACTATGGTCCCGGTGATAACAAACCTCCGTAGACAGCGCGCTCTCTGTCGACGCACTTGTGTCTCCGACGTACTTTCTGAAGGTCGACTGATTGATGAGACATATAAGGCTTCGCTTTGCCTTAATAAATGTGTTCGTACTTTTGCTCAAAATTCTGTGTCACGCCTGTGTCGTGTGCTAAACAGCTTCTCTGGTCAGCAACATTCACAGAGTGGAGTGGCTCATTATTATTTCTCCGCGTGATTCGTTTGGCCGGTGATAACAAAGCCACGAGGAAAACGAACGCCGTGGTGATGCACTTTTGGACCTGCTTGATCGGCTCTATCGGCTCGTAGCATGAGCTTTGGTAGTAGCTCTCTGCTGCGAAATATTAAACGTCGCACATACTCCATACTCCCGTGACTCTACAGTTGTCCCTCTCGCAATGAAATCTGGAACAGTCGATACAACTTTGTGACGCAGCAGTCGCCATTTTGAATGAACAGAACTTGAGTGGGCGAGAAAACGTTGTTTTGGCTCTGGCCAGATGCCGTCTCCAACTTTATTGAACATCAACGCTTCGGCGCAAGTACTAAAATGAGAATTTCAATTGAAGAACAGCGTACATCGCAATGTCCCCCGCCAATCTTTGCTATGCCAGTCATAGAATAACAGTAAGAAGTAACCGAAGTTTTTTATGCATATTGTTTTTGTTCCACGGCTCTACAATTTCGTTTTCTGCATTGAATTCCGTGGGTCACATTCACAAAATTATTAATTTTAGCTCATCTTAACCAAAGATCGTAATTTTTCCTACGAATGTAATTTCGCGGGAATTAAAGAACGCAAATAAATTAGCATGTTCATATTTCATTGAAAGCTTTTAATTCCACAGAATGTCCCAGAACGTTAGCAATGATTAAAAAAAGTGTTATCGAATTCACGTTTTTAGCGTAACTGTCACTCGTTCTTATCTTGCTGCGTCTACTTGTTATTCCTTGCTTCACGTTGAATTTTTTTCTTCTTCAAACAGGCGCTATACCATACACGCGGGGTCTACAAAAAAGAAAAGGTCTCTAGCTTCAATTTGGTAATTAGGTGAATGAGGTAACATATACAGACATGTTAAACGATGGCTCCAACACAATAATATATCAGAACGAACACTAATGCAGAAAACATTTCAAGAAACCGTCGGTCAAGGCTCACAAATCAAGCAGAATATACCGAGGTGCTTCAGCGAGCTTTCGAAAATCCCTAAAAAAAGGTGATTCAGAAAAAAAAAGCAGAAGCAGACGTTAAAGACAGACTGAAACTTCAGTAATTAGCTGTTTAATAAATAAAATTCATAATAAATGTTTTTTCTGCTGAAGAGAAACATGCGGATTTTATTAGGTACCAACTGAGCATTATCAAAAACAACTAAATCAACTCTTTTGAGAAAGTTATGACACGAGAAGGATTGTACGGCGTTCCGAAGAAACGCTCAATTTTGACGCGTTTATAGGTTTGGGTTTATCTCAGAGCGTATTTTTTACGCCAGCGGTCCTGCTCCACGGTGGCCGAGGCGTGGAAGGCTCGTGCGCCATACCTCCTTCCATCCTACGAAGGAGACAAGGCGGTAGTATCGACGTCTCGCCCAAATCGGGACAGGACCACTGGCGCAAAGATGGCCCCCGAAATGAAATCGAAACTATAATATACTATGGATAGCAAGTCGTCTGCTTTTTGCGCAGGTGTTGCAGTGACGTCAGAGCGACGCCGAGCAACTCTAATGTTCGGTGATTGGAAGGATAGTGGGTAGACTTCAATGCTACCCAGGCAGCACAGACGCGTTGGAAAGACGTCGAAAGAGCGTCTATGACGTCTGGAACCACATGTCGAAAGAACGTCGAAAGTCTGAACGTCAAATCCCTTCGACGTAAAATGGAAAGGCTAATGTCTGGAAAAAAGCGTGGATTTTACGTCGACATAACGTCCCACTTAACGACCTTAGAACGTCGAGTGCACGTCTGAATTGGACGGGAAGTCAAGTGATGACGTTATATCAACATTGACACAATGTCCCATTTAACGACCATAAAACGTCGAGTATACGTCTAAACTGAACGGGATGTCAGTTGAGAACGTCATATTAACGACATCATTACGTTCCATTTAACGACATAAAATGTCGAGCGCACGTCTGTGATAACGTTATGCCAATGTTGAAATAACGTCCCATTTAACGACCTTAAAACGTCTCGTACGTCGAGACTGAACGGGATGTCTTTTGATAACGGTCTCGACCTGGGTCACCATGGAACAATGGAGTCAACCGGATCTGGCTTCGTAGCTCAAAGGTATGTTCGCGGAAGCATGTATATGCGGACGGAACAGACCATTTGCTAAATCCCCCAAGCGCCCCGGCCCGCACTCCAGGAATCATGGGAACGGTGGTCCTTCAGCTCCCTAGTGATCTGTAATTTAAGCCACTTCCATGGTTACGCAGTTTTGGGTGTAGATCGGAGCCACCCTAAACAAGCATCCTATAGTGCCCAAGGTTCTGTCATATCACTTTTAACATTTCCCGTCAATGACAGCGTTTTCGATACCGTGCATGCTGTCCACCGTTCGACCTGGCTCAGCTGCAGAAATCTTTTACATTATTATCATTCTTTTACGGCTTCAAAGACGCTGATATTAAGTTAGAAACGCCAAAAATGCTATAAACAACCCGCTGACTACGAGCTAAATCCAGATTTTTGTTGTGAATCCTCGGTTTTTTAAGCAATTCCTGCGAAAACAACAATCACGAGAATAATAATATTGTAAGTGATTTCTGCAGCTCAGCCAGGTTGAAAGGTGGATTGCATGCACAGTATAAAAAAGGCTGATATTGACGAGAAATTTCAAAAGTGATACGACAGCATCTTGGGCTCTATTGAGGCGCTTGTTCAGGGTGATCAAGGTGTTCGCTCAGACATTGTTGGGACGACTCGAGCTCAACGTTCAAAGAACCCCCGAAACAAAACGTAGAACTGACGTCGAATAATTTCGATGACGTCAAGGTGTTGCTCAGGACATCGTTAGTACGTCTTGTGCTTCCCGTTAAAGAACTTCCTGGAGAAAACGTAGAACTGACGTCTATTATTGCCAATGACGTCAAGGTGTTGCTCAGACATTGTTGGGATGTCTCGCGCTCAACGTTCGAAGAACCTCCCGAGAAAACGTAGAAATGACGTCAAATAATGTCGATGACGTCAAGGTGTTGCTGAGGACATTGTTGGGACGTCCCGTGCTCCACGTTCAAATAACTTTCCTGAGAAAACCTAGAACTGACGTATATTATTGCCAATGACGTCAAGGTGTTGCTCAGACATTTTTGGGACGCCTAGCACTCAACGTTCGAAGAACCTCCCGAAAAAAAACGTAGAACTGACGTCGAATAATGTCGATGACGTCAAGGTGTTGCTCAGGACATTGTTGTGACGTCTCGTGCACGACGTTCAAATAACTTCCTGGAGAAAACGTAGAACTGACGTCGATTATTGTCGAAGACGTCAAGGTGTTGTTCAGGACATTGTTATGACGTCTCGTGTTCGACGTTCAAAGAACTTCTCATACAAGACGTCCAACAGACGTCGATTACTGTTGAATACGTCGAGGTGAAGCTTATGACGTTGTCACTACGTCGCGTGTTTGACGTTGTCGGAACCTCTCATGTGGACGTACCAATGCCGTCGATAAAAAGTTTGTTAAGGACTTCAAGGTCGCCCAACGTCTAGGACCTTATTTCGACGTCCTCTCGACGTCTCGTGCTGCCTCGGCTAGGGTGCTTAGAGCCAGCAGAGGGAGTTATTGCCATATTTAAGTGGTTCTAGAAACATCCTCAGGGCACCTTTTAGCGCGGTAGTAGGATTTCACCCTCAAAATGGCCCCTGAATAAACATGACCCTAACGCTGCCTTTCTTTAGGAGTGACGTAGCCTTCCTAATTATCCCAGACCACGACAAAGCGTATGTCAGAGAGACGGTTTACATTTACTCTGGCCCATCTCGTGGGAAGCGCTCGTCTTCTTTGAGACAAACTATGATAAAACATTTTGCGCACTCGCGCACAAATATTTATCCTGCCGGAACCACTTGGTGTTCTGTATGCGCTTTCCTCTTGCCTTTGTGCGCGTTCAACCTCGGTCTGGTGTTTTTTTGGTTTTTTTTGTTGCTCCGTGTGGAGTGCTTTTCCTTCCCACTAGGCTGAGCCCCCTCTATTTTAGCGAGCACATATCGCCGAAGGCACCGACGAACGGGAAAGTATTTTCTTCCGGCGGAGCCTCGATTGGGAAATTCAGTCCGTCCTTCTTCTGTTCCTTAATATTTTTTTCCAGTTTCCTTTAAAAATTTTAAAGAAGCTTTTCCTTCTTCTCTTTTTTTTCTGTCAGAACGATAAAGCGTCCTCCTGTTTTTCTAAAGGATCGGAGAGCTCGTATGAGGACTCTTTACTTTCCGCTTGATGCATCCTTTCGTCGACGATTTTTTTTTCTTTATCTGTTGTTTTTTGTTTTTATTTATAATCTTCTTTTACGTCAAGCTCGATTTTAAAGAGCGTGCAAATTGTTTCTGTCCCTTCTTATCCGTCCGGTAAAAGGAAGGGGAGGAGAAGGGGACAGGCGACAAATAAAATCAGCGTCCCTCTTTGCAGACGGAGATAAGCAAGCCGGTGCTTTTCTTTCGACAGTCGCCCGCATTGCGTGTTTACGTTCGATGGCGAAAAATTAAAGTATCTGATGAGGTTTAAATTGAACGGGAAAATGGCGCCGGCTTGAGGGGACAACTAATATCTGCATAGACGGCTCACTTGAGAGGCCATGCAAAATATACCATTAGTTTACTTTAGATATATAAAAATTTTATTTGAATGAAGTTATTGAGCCGGTCTCATGTTTGTGCTCAGAATGAAATTATTGAGATATAATGGCTGCGTGAAATTTTTGCTTTTATGTCGGGCTTCGCCACGAATCTTAGTAGGATACTCGTTTCACTCTAATATACGTTCTTTTGAACAGAAGTTGTACAAGTGTGTTTGTTGTCCTGTGCCAGTACGAGGGTAATGCGGGATACCTGTTTATGTATATAAAGTGCGGATAAATCCTGGATGAAGCTTATTCTCGAATGTTTCGAGGTTTATGATGTTTTTTTTTTCTCGAAACGCTAAAACGGCAAACAATGATCGGACGGCGCACCCTGAAACTTCCAATTAGACTATTTAATTAAACATATAGCCTAATTCACAGAGACCCATGCACATAATAAGACGTTGCTTCAGCTCTTTAGCCACAAAATTCCGCGGCCTCGGATATTTTCAATCTGCACCAGTAGTAACTCGCGAAATTCGAGACGTAAATTTTTGTTTTGGGCACTCGAGTTTAAGCAAGACGTAAAGGAATACTGACAAGTAATGTAATTACATGTTGGAAATAACAAATAACGATGCGCCATACTATTGGTCACTGTTCACAGCGCACGCGTAGAACTAGCCTCCATTCATCATCGGCAAGAGCAAATACTTGACTGGGAGGAATGCAAGATTATCCGCGTTTAACGTGTATTCCGCGAATCAGAATCGTAGTTCTTCACACACGACCGTCAATATGGCGTCTCGTTACGAGAATCACTGCATTCTTATTCGCATGCCATTATCAATGGGATGCTTGTTTATAGCAAATACCCAAGCACGTATTATGGGAAGCCAGCTGTCGGCAAGTAACTCGTACATTTTTATTCCAATAAAAATTGACATACGGTTTATTACAGCTATCCTTCCCACTTTGGTGAAGCATCCTAGATTTATTTAATTCGCTCAAAAGCACCTTTTGTTGTATTACTGTGTTGTGTTGTACCTTCTATATTTTTTATTTAGATCAAAAGTCTAAAAGTGTTAAAGTAAAAGAAGACAAAATTGCTTCTGACGGGACCCCAACTCCATTTTACAGCACTCAGCAGAAGAAAAAAAAAAACAGCAACAATCAAACAAAAGTTTAGGTCATTAGTGGAGCGTCGAATATATACTAAATAATGCGCGTAAAGCAGAGCGTTGAGATATCAAATGCATATCATGATACGTCGATAATATACTGTAAGAGAGAGAAAGAGAATAAGCTTTTATTTATCAAGAGCAGACGCTGTCATCGTTTCGTGGTGGGTGGTCTCCTTAGTCTGGGAGACCATGGTCCTTCGCTGCCCGCCGGGCCCTGTCGCGGCGGGCAGCGCGACAGGGCCCGGCGGAACCACAAGAAGACGAGCGCTTCCCTATGGGACTCCCATATTCAACACCTGACACTAAAACTCTCAAATATCGTAGGCGTTCTATATAGGCATCGCCATATACTACCACCTAGTGGAAAACTTCTAATTTATAATGCGTTATTCAACTCTCGTATTGCCTATTGCCACCTAGTGTGGGGAACTACGACCAGTACAAACATTAATAAACTGTTTTTATTGCAAAAAAGAGCAATTCGTACCGTAGCGAATACGTCGTATTATGCACACACTGAACCACTTTTTAATAAACATAAAGTAATCAAAATTCAAGAATATTTTAAATATAAACTTGCGACAGTCTACGTGGCATCCCTTAAATTTTCTGATCATCCATTACCACGGATTTCTAAATTAAGTGTAAAAACTATTATGTATGAAGTACGTAGCGCCGGATCCTGGAGAGTACCTCGTCCTAGAACAAACTACGGGCTTCAAATGTTAGAACATACACTTCCCACAGTACTTAACCTTTTAAAAGAACACGATGTCTGTCTTGATAGACTTAATAAGAAAACAATACGCAAAGTATTTGTGTCAAACTGATTTTTTTACTCTTCTTTCCTGCATTGCAGTGATTGTTTTTTCCGTCCACTAGTCTAGTATTATTTTTTTCCTGTCGGCCGATCTGCCTATAGGGGGCAGGGGCTTTGTCAAGCTGCACCTTTGCAGCTTTTTCCCTGTCTCCATCACCCATATGTATCATGGGAGTAAATAAACGAATTGAATTGAATTGAATTGAATTGATCAACTCGATCTGTTCATCAGGGTCCACGCTAGTTAGCCGGCTCTCCCACTGCTCTCTCGTGGGTATCACTATGGGTTGTATCGCCGTACTGCCCTGTCATCCCCACACCATATGGTAGAGGTTGTTGGACACCTTGCAGGCCTTGCAGTCATATTCGCAGCAGGCTGGGTATCTCAGGTGGTATAGTGTACCATGTGGATAAATGTTAGTTTGCAGTTACCTCCAAGAGACTGTCTTTTCTCTGGATAGCTTCGGGTGGGGTGGTGGATAGACCCTTCTTCCAAGTCGATAATGTTCTAATATATTTGCACTTCTTTTGGGGACACCTTCATCCGGGCTAAACAGGGTTCAATCGATCGGCAGGAAGGCCCGGTGGGTATGATCTCGAGCCACGGCATGGGCCGCCTCATTTCCTGCCAAGTCCTCGGTCCCCGGTGTCCAGACTATCTGGATTTCTGGAAACTCTGTTTTTTTGTCATGCTCTGGAGAGCCGCTGCAGCCACTCTCCCCTTCTGGAAATTTCTGCATGCAGCCTGTGACTCCGTAATTATTGTGAGGCGTTCCCTGCTCGTTGTAACCGCCAAAGCGATGGCCGTCTCTTCCGCTGCCTCTATCTCTTGGTTTCTTGACTGTCGCTGCTGCCACCTCCTTTCCGCTGCCATCCACCGCGCAGACTGCATCTGCTCCCTTCCCTGTATACTTGGCTGCATCGGTGTATCTTATGGACTGCACCTTCCCCTCGTATTGTTTCCTGAGAGCTCCCACCCTGGCTCTCCTCCGCTCCTTGTGGTTCTGCGGATGCATATTCTTCGGGATGGGTGCCACCCTTATCTTGTTTCTCAGGTCCAACAGGATCCTTTGTTTGCCTCGAGTCCCTTCCTCGGTCCGGTACCCTAGTCTTTGCAGCGTGGCTCTGCCCGCGGCCGTTAGTTTGAGCCTTTCCAGTTTACTTGTTTTGTGGGCCTCTACTATTTCCTTCCACAAATATTAGACTCCAAGTTGCATGACCCCCTCCGTCGTGGTTGTTGGAGGTGGCCCCAATGCCAGCGTGTAGGTATTTCTAATGAGCTGGTTTATCTTATCCTTTTCGCTTTTTCGAAGACCCAGGTACGGAGTTCCATATGTGATCCTGCTGACCACCAAGGCTTGCACCAGTCTGAGGGAGTCCTGCTCCTTGAGTCCGTGCTTTAGGTTGGCCACTCTCCTCACTAGGTGTGTGACTTGGGTACCGTTTCTGTAGCCTCTGCATAGTTGTTGTTCCCGCTCCATCTCCTTGGAAATTCAGCCCCAAGATTAGGATCGTATTAACCTTCGGGATAGTTACTCCGTTCAGCGTCAACTCAGGGTCCGGCTTCACTTGTGGTGGCCTCCCTCTTGTTCGTTTCTTCATGATTAGCAGCTCTGACTTCTCCGGGGCACACGCCAGACCGCAGTCCCTCAGGTATGCTTCAATCCTGTACACCGCCTCCTGCAAGGCGTTCTGCTTGGTTTCTACTGCACCGGTCGTCGTCCACACCGTCACATAACCGGCATAGATGGCATGGTTGATTCCTTCAATGCCCTTCAGCCTCTCCGGTAGGCCCCTCATCGCCTGGTCAAGGAGGAGTGTTGAGATCACTGACCCCTGAGGAGTCCCTCTCAGATGGACCTTCAACTTCTTCGTCATTAGGCTACCCAGTCCCAACGTCGCCGTCCGGTCTGCAAGCAAGGCTCGTACATAATTGTAGGCCTTCCTTCCGCAACCAGTCCCTTGTAGGCTCCTCAGCACCGTCTTGTGAGAAACATTATCAAAGGCGCCCTTTACATCCAGGGCTAGGATGATACTTTTCCTTCTTGAGCTCAGGTTGTCGATGACTTCTTCCTTCAACTGCAGGAGAACATCCTGCGTCGACAAATGTGGTCTGAAGCCGTACATGGTTCTTGGAAAGTGGCCTCCCTTTTCCAGATGGGGCACCAGTTTGTTATGTACCATGTGTTCGACCAATTTCCCCACACAGGATGTTAAAGATATCGGTCTCAAATTCTGAATGGCTATCGTATTGCCAGTCTTCGGTATCATCGTCACATTTGTATGTTTCCAAACGAATGGAATCCTCCCAGTCTCCCAGCATTTGTTGACATGTTTTAGCAGGCAGTCGATCATCTTGCCATCCAGGTTTCTGAGAGTCTTGTTGTTGTTTCGATCCCGCCCTGGTGCCGTGTTTCTCGTCAGCCCTCTCAGAGCAGCCTCCATCTCAGCTCTGGTGAAGGGCCGTTCCAACTCTGGGTTGTCTTCTCCCTCGTAATCTGGGTAGGTGGTCGTGCCTTGTAAGGGGCGCTCTCCGAAGACTTTTGTTTTCACCTCCTCCAGTATCTCCTCATTCTTGCCCGGGAAGTTGTGGATGAGTTTCTGGATCTGCTGTCGCGAGGTTGCCTTGGACTCTGCCCTGTTCAGTAGGGCCCTGAGGATTGCCCAAGTTCGCTTATTGCTCAAAGTCCCCTGCAGCTGATCGCACACTTGGTTCCAGTTTTGCCTCCCCAGCCTTTCGGCGTATTCTCCCGCCTGCCTTGTGATCTGGGCGATCTTGGCCTTGAGTTTTCTATTTCTTTTCTGCCGCTTCCATCTTCTCAGTAGCCCTTGCCTCGCCTCCCACATGTGAAGCAGGTGAGGATCCACCTCTGGGTTATCTGTCGTGAGCTGGATTGTCTTTGTGTGCTTGGTCACAGCTGCAGTCACTTTCTGCGTCCACTCCTCGATGCCTGCCAGCTCCCTAGCAACCTCCTCCTTTCGGAAGGTCGGCCAATTTGTGATCTTTGCTTGCCTGAGCCTTGTTGGTGCCTTGTGATGTTGGATTTGCGTCTGGCCAATGTGATGGTCACTGCCCAGCGTCTCTTCCAGCCTCGACCACTCGACCTGTGGGATGGCGGCCGAGAAGGTCAGGTCCAGGCTGGCGTCCCACGAGACGCTGTTTCCCATCCTTGTAGGGATCTTAGGATCGTTCAGCAGTGTCAATTGATGTTGCTGTGCTGCATTTTGGATATCGGTTCCCTTCTTGTTGTTTATATGGTAGCCCCACGCTACATGTGGGGCATTGAAATCCCCCACTATCAAGAGTTTCTGTCCTTTCGCTACCTTTCTAACCTCCCTTAGCAGCCTGTCCAGGTCCCCTAGTGTCTCTCTCGGCGGGCTTTATATATTCAGAATGAATAAACTACCCTGCGTTTTCTTTTTCGGAACGATTTCTATCAGCACGTGCTCTATCTTGTGACTAATTTGGTGCTGCTGTGATGTGAATTGTTTTTTGACCAGTATCGCCGTTCTGTTCCTACCCTCTGCTATGTGTGTTTCGTATCCCCTTATTCTAAGCTTATCCGTCTGTGTTTCCTGTAGCGCTATCACATCCGGCTGTTGATAAAGAGTAAGCTGTATTAGTCCCTGTCTCTTCCTATAGATTGATCTACAATTCCACTGCCAAATCTTTAATGTCTCGAGTGCTTCTGTCTTCTCTCGGTGCCTAATTTTCATTTTGGTTACTTGTTCTCTCATCTCTATCGGTTGTCATCTTAGCCCGCTTCCTGTTCTGCATTCTTTCTTCTACCGGCGATACGCGTTGGTCTAGCGCACTGCTCAGCTTTTCCATCTGAGTCTGGAGATTATTCGCTATCTCCTCCATTCTATAGCCTCAAACGCGTCCTTCAGCGATCTAGTGATCTTGTTTCCGTTCTCTACCATGGCGTTCAAGGTTGCTCCTATCTTTTCCTCCACCATTTGCATCACGTTTGCCTCTGGCGTGTTCGAACCTTTCACATCCTGCCGTTTCTGCTGCATCGGTTGGCTTTGAGCCGACTGTCCGGGCATCTGATTTTTCAGTTGCTGCAGCTTCGTCTTAATTCCTGCCCTCTCGCCTGAGCTGCTTCTCTCATTCTCCTCCAACCGCCTAAGTAATTCCCCATTCTGTCTTTTGAGTTCCTCAATCACTTCCTCACAGTTTTTATCGCATTTGTTCCTTCACCTGCTCTCCAGCTGTGGGAAATCGTCTTTTCCTCCAGCCGTGTTGTCAACCCATCGAGGCCGGCTTCCTCGACCACTCTTCAGCGTTGATGCCCCCTGCTGCGCATGCTCCGCCTTTTGCCTGGTGTCGGCGTTCCACGTCACTTGTTGGTTTCCGCTGGCGTTTCTCTCTCACGTGTAGAGGTGGGGGTGCCGGTTTGAGCTTTCTTTTACTCTCCTTGCTCGCCGTCTTATGTGGCTGGTCACATATCTTGCACCTGGGTTGACATTTGTGGCCCTCAGGGGTCACCTTTTTTCCCCCGTCTTGGACACTGGTTTATGTCCGGGTGCGGGCAGATGTCCTGTCGGTGGCCCACTTCGCCGCAGGCCCTGCAGTACTGTACACACCTCCTGTGCGGTCTGCACCGTGTGTATGCACTGCCCACCTTCACATAGACGGGCACGTGGGGCCCCTGAAAGGTTAGCAACGCCGAGTGGGACTTTCCTAGCATTCTGTCGTGCATTATAGTTGTGTCCTTTCGCGGAAAGTAGCTCCATCAGCTCCCGTTCAGACGTCTCTGCCTCGATCCCGTGTACCGTTCCTCTCACTGTTCCGGGTATTGGTTTGAGGTATGGTAGAAGGTCGTACGTCACAGTCCCCAGCTGGACCTTTGTAACCTCATGGAGTTTCAATGTGAAGTCTTCGCTCGCCGTGCTTGCCACGATTACATTTTGTGCCCACTGCGTCTGGATTGTCACGTGTGCGTGGAACTCCTTGGTTGATATTTCGCTTGCCATCGCCAGGCCTTGCGATGTGGCTCGGTCCGTCTATGATGCCACCTTTATTTCTGTCCTCGGCCTGAAGACGACCTTGTACTCGTCCTCCGGGAGTGAAGAAAGCCTTAATTCTACCATCTCTGGGAAACTCCTGCATTTCCCCTCGACCGTTGGTTGTTGGTAGCTTACCCCATTGATACCGCCGCGTCGGCTTTCTGCTTCACTTTTTCAACCTTCCTGCGGTCGTTGAGGATTGTAACCCACGGACCGTTTTGGTCCAGGGTCCTGCCGCTGTCCTCATCGAAATCCGCGGTCACTTTTTCCGCGTCCTTGTCTTGTTCGTCCCGCATGTCGAGTTCATCAGATATCCTTTCCGCCGCCACTTGTGTCAAACTTGTTTATACGCACCGCGCCTAACGGGTGTTGTCCCGGTCAGGCCTCAGGTCAGGTTCAACGTCATCTGCTCTCGGCCGCCCAGGTGTTGACGCCCATTCGTTTCGCGAGGCTTAGCTTTTCTTCCCAGTGGTACAAACTCAAGAGGAGTAATTTGGCTTTGAGAATTTATTCACAGGAATAAATGGGGTGTCCCTCGATTCTGCTTCTCTTGTAGAGTTCGCTGGTACCATAAATTTGGAGAAAGTTTGAATAAATTTGCAATAATTATGGCGAATTGCGGAAGCCCATGTCGAGCCCGAGAGCCCCCTCCCTTCGTCGTCGTCGTCCCTATAATATAGGAATACTGTAAGAATAAAAAAACAAACAAACCTCTTGTGCTTTAGTTCGTTTTCTTTTTTTTTTGTACGTTCACTTTGGTTGTTCTTAAACCGACCAGAAGCCGTACGCCAGAGTGGGGGTTGTTTTCGTCGAGGATATTCATAGTCCAAATTTGTACTAGGACTCGCATCATTGGAAACCCTTGATGGTAGTTGCTATGATCTAAGCTTGGATATCAGATCCGCCGTAGAAACCCCAGTCGTGTAACAGGAAATGCTTCCTGAATCTATTCATTCGCTCGCTTTATTTTCCCCTCCCCGCCCCATAGTCAACATGCGATTGTGTACATATCATGCGTTACGAAGCAGATATCAATCGAGAAACCCTTTCTGCGCACCGACGGCGAAGTTATTTGTACAGGTAGGCCTTCGGAAGAGTGATCAACGATTATTACGGAGATAATAGAGTAGCGGCCTCGAATACGCCGCAGGCTCTTTTCGTATAAAAAAGAGGGCCCTTATCGGGCTCTCTATTTTGGGAGCGAACCATGCGCGACCACTAACGATTGACTTCGTAGTGAGGGACATTGATTTATTCCTTTCTTTTGCAACGTATCGAATCAGTCGATAACAGGAAGTATCACTGAACCGGGCAAGGCTCGAAGGGGTCGATACACACGGAGCGCTCGTTGCCCCAATAAAAATAGTCTTTCCCCCCGCGCTGCTTGGCAAGGCTGGGCGATTGAAGCCGGTCTTTAGGCAAACAGGCGGAACGGGGCTTGCCGTGTTGGGGGCTGACGTGAGCTGTCATAAATAATTCCGGGCCAGCGTGGCAAACTAAGCGATCTAAGTTGGCGCTGAAGTTTTTTTCCGCGTAATGGGCTCCCTGCGAGTAGCAGGTGCTGCCATTCGAGATCGGTAATGGTCCGAAGTGTATGCCGCGGCGTTGTTTCGGCGACTCGGTGCTCGCATGGGGTATTTTGGAGACGGGAGAACATTAGAAGAGCTACGGCCTCCGCGGTGAAATGAATGCGGGAAAAGTTATAACGACGTTACTGCGCAGTCAAAAACGCAGGTCACTTTAATGGAGAAGCGTTATTATTGTTTACGCAATATGTGTTTTAGAGGCTTACAATTTTATGCTCCACGCCACCTACGTAGAGCTTTTCTCGGACATTAAAGTGAACTCGGGCCTCCCGAATTCGTTTACGTTTTACGTCGTTTGATGATGTTCTTAAAGGTATGTCCGGTAATTCACGTTCCGTATCTAAGTAGTATTCCTTGTGCACAATAAGATTGAAAAACTAAATTAGTAGGACATAATGTGATCAAATGTCATGACAATGTGTAACAATTAGTTTGGCGTACAAATATGATCTTCCCCTGGCCAATATATCTTGCAAATAAAGGTACCTATTTGAGCCAACTGTGTCGAGTTATGCTCCAAATCCAATTAGATATGAAAGTATTTTACTGAAGAATACCAGGAAAAATAAACATTGGCCAAACTATTAAAAGTAAAAGGTGCCAAATACACCTTATTAAAAAGGAGCACTGAAATATTTTGAAAATAAATTTATTTAGTGTTGTCATTCTTAACTCTTAGAATGCACAATATTTTGCTTTGTCTACGATTGCACAAAAACCGTTCACTTGATTAAAATAGGTAATTTTTCATTCAGATTATGAGCAGTAAGTATTAAAAAAAACTTATAACTCTCCTAGTAATTAACGCCGCCAATATTTGATAAAAGAGATAAAACAATAAAACCGAATGTTGTTCATAGTTATGATATATCAACAGCGCCGAAATTATGAGGATCCGGGAACGAGGTGTGTTGGGGTGGCGCTGACTATCAACTGTTTATAAGAAACAAATTCGCATACTCCGAAGCTGTACATAAAACATCAAAACAAAAATCACCTTTGGCGCTTGTGCGCACGTTTCAAACGCGTTCATGAATGTTATTTTCTAATAAAAAGGCGGGATCAAGGATGCGCTAAATGTCCCAGATATAGTTTTTAAATAAAATGTCTTTTAGTAACTTCCCTCGTCATCCATAGCGTCGCCCGAGAGAAGTTTTTTCTATTCAAGAGTGGGGTACGCCCATATACGTCAAAATGCACAGCCTAATTCTCTGGTTGGTGATACATAATCGTAGGGGTGTGATTCCTTACTCTATCATTCTACAGACCTTCTGCCATGATTCGTACATACTCTCCCACGAGGCAAACGAATGTTGTATACACTATCAACCATTCTAATAATCCCCTTGTGCCTGCTGCCATCTTTTTCTACTTGGCAAGGAAACACGCCGTGAGCAGGTGCAGTAGCACTCTTCTGCAAATATCAGACGCCGCATATGTGTCCACAAATAAATGACTCGTCATTTTTCACCTAGGTGATCAGCGATTTAAAGCTGTATACCACGCAGCTGCGCACGGCGCAAACTGTTTCTTTTGTTTCACAGCGAAGCTGTATACCCTCTACCAACCAAGGAAATTTTCGTGTCGTTGGCGTTGTAAGCTAAAACTTCCCGGCGAACAATTGAAGGCAAAATAGCATATCTCCTTTGAAATCAAGCATACAGCTAAGTATCCTTTTCAAAAAGAAAACCACAAAACAAGCATCAAAACCACATAATGGATGATAAGGCGCGTGCGAACAACAGGAACACCCTCCCACGCGTTCCGGTAAAGATTAAGTTTGCAGCTGCTTCGAAAAGGGTTGACGTCATTCGAAGCCCTCGTGTGAAGTGCAAACCACATAATGAATGATAACGGCGCCTGCGAACAATGCGTAGCACGTTCCTCCTCCCCGCGTGTGTTTCCCGGTAAAGATTACGGTTGCGTAAGCTACTCCGAGTGGAAAAGTACCCAACAGCATAGAAATCACGTAGTGACGTCACCACGCTTTCATATATAAAAGGGTGTGGTTAAGTACATTTCACTTGTCTCTGGTTTCACTCTTTGAGAGCCACGTGTGCGAATTTTCAAGTGACATTTCAATGAGTAATCGTTGTGGGTGTCGTTTACGGCTTCGCTGTCCAACCACATTCACAGCGTGGATTGGAGCCACAGTTGTTTTCCCATAAGAATGTTTGTTGGTTTGTCTGCTATCCACTCATCGACAAAAACACCCTATTTTAGCAGGTAAAAAAACCACAACAAACAAATTAACAAGTTAACATAATGATGTTGCGCTATTTTCTTAATAATTAGGTCCATTCATCACCTTATGCATAACGAAAAATCTTAACCTAGTTTTCTCTTTGTTTTCAGCAAACATGGTGTTTGGAGACCCTGTAACAGTATATCTGACACACCTGTGAGGACACCCACAAGATAGGTCCTTTCTTTACCCTGTTGGTGTGGCTACCTAAACTCGCCATTCTTAGACTTGTAGCACCTAGTCAGAGTCGTCGTAAAGACACATATGGCAGTCTCCCTCTTTATCCTTTTCGAGTGGCTAGAATTGATAAGATGCACACCTATCTTGGTTCTAGGACAATAACACCAGGGCAAATGTGCCCCAATACAGCTGAGCTTAATAGCTAAACACAATTCCGATTTGGCTTTATACACCTAAAAGGATGCCCATTTCTGATAGCCAGGCTAACAGGCTAAAGGGGTTAGGTCATCCGGTCGGTTCCTTTACAGCTTTTTAAACTTTTAGAAGGGGGACGGAAATCAAATGTGAACTGTAAATAACGGCCTACATTAAGACCTCTGACGATGCCTCACATGCACCGGTGACGCATAGACTTAAGAAAGTAGCATAACATCATGGCGTTCGTGCAGATCTTTCTGTACCTCCGAAACTAAGGCTACTCTGTACAAGAGTAGATCGAGGACGATCGATTAACCGAGATAGATGAGAAAAAATGTGAAACAATTCTTGTGCCATGTGCTGTCCGTGTGTTATAAAATATTAAGTTGTCATGCGGGACAGCATATGTAAAACAAGCCGTGAGGTTCATGACTTAATGAATAAGAAAGCACGGCCCTTCAATTAGTTCGTCACCATCAGGAAATTTGGCTGTACGTTGTGACAGAGTTGGGTGCAACCCATGATTGGACATAACGTATGTCCTGGGCTAACACGGGGTACAAAAGACCGGGTAAAGAATTCCAAGTGCAATAGCGCGCTCTTAATTACACGTTTGGTAATAAATGGCATAAATGAGTTAATTTGCCACGTTTGCAGAAGTGTGACAAGGTAAATATTTGTTGTGATGTTTAACTTCGGTATTTCCGTCATTTCTAATGAAGAGTTGTTAGATAGCGCTTTGTTTGAGTACACCTTGTTTATGGTTCCTTGTAATGTTTGGCGCAGTTAATATATCCGAACTATACATAATCAACTGGCTAATCTTTTATCCTACTACAGTGTTATCTGTTACAATATTGTGCTCATAGTCTGACGCTTTCTTTACATCTTATGCAATCTTGTGCGCAGCAAAGACGAGGACAAAAGGCGAGAACAAGGACACAACAAGGCGTAACCTAAAAACTCTTTTTACCTTTGATCCCTGATGCCGGCTGCTTAGAGTACTGACAAGTTGTGCTAAAATTAAATCGCTCTTAGCAGACGGCTTCAGGGATCAAAGGTAAAAAAAAACGTTTTTAGGTTGCGCCTTGTTGTGTCCTTGTTCTCCCGTTTTCTCCTCGTCTTGCTGCGCACAAGATTGCATAAAATGTCAATCCAACTCGCCCAAACAACCACTCTTCCTTTCTTTGCATGTTCCTCTTTTAATTTTTAGTTATATTATTAAACGCAAACATTGCTCGCTCAAACAGAAACTTAATTGAATTGCCAAATTAAAGCATACCACCTACAGAAACCACTCTTGTCATCAACGCTTAGCCGATAGACACCATTGGAACTAATCTGTGGTACATGGACAAACTGGTGAATAATTACTTGCCGAATGCGACATGCTGCGTTCACAAAAAGAAAGAAAAAAAGTGCGGCTGCAGTGCACTACATTGTCAACAAAATTATTTACTTAGATATTTCTAGAGCATCTGCATTCTAGATATATAATTAATTGCAAACCATTCAAAGAAGCGTTCATCAGGGAGTATTTTTGTTTTTTTCAAATGTGTAACAACAATTAGCTCGCCTGCTTACTCACGTTATCTTCAATAACATGAGAACGTTTCTATCCTGATGTTACCATGCAATACAAAAATCAACGATAGCACTCAGCCAAGCAAATTTTTAGAGGCAAAATACTAAGAAATGCTGATAGTATAAAACAAAAAAACAAAAACAAAAAAAGCCAAGAATATGAATACAGCGAACGAAGACAATCGAATTGGAGTGCACCCTTCGGAGAATATCTCAGTCATAACCACAGTCGCCGTTGCTACACACCCCCCAAAAAATGATTCCATTAGAAATGCACTTTGAGGACGTTGCCCTTTTTGGCGAGAGTGCGGCAATGCAGGGACGGGTCCTGCGCGACGCGGTGCGACCGAAAACGTGCACTCGGAGGACGTACAGCGCGGCGACGCGGGCGTCTCAAACGAAGCCACCCCGAACTTATCTGCGACAAATTTGATAAATGGTCCCCGAGTTGGAGGGGGACGCCTTCGGACAGACTGGGAGGGGGAAGGGGGGGGGGGGGGAGGGATGAATTTTCGCTCGCGTGCACCGCTGCCCTCCCTTACACTCTCTACTTCCCTTCTTCGCCGCCGATGTCGCCACCGCTGCCATTGTCGTCCGTTTCTCCATTCCATTTGCCCATTCGTCCGGTTCTGTTCGGGGAAAGTTGAAATACGATATATAAGACGAAATGGAAACGACGCTAGGAGAGACAAAGAAAAGAAGAAGAAAAAAAGAAACAGAAATATTGCTCGAAAATGTTGAGGAAGGGTGAACAAACGGAGCAGGCTCAATCCTGCAGGAGCTCTTTCGCTACTCATCAGCTGTTCTTGGGGCTCGTGCGAATCCGACCAAGGAGGGGTTCGAGAGATTCTTTATTTTGCTTAGATACTCCATTTTCATCGCTTTATTTTTACATGTTTTTATTCTTTTTTTAACTCGGGTGCAATCATCGCAGACACGTTCGTTAAACCCTATTATTCGTTTTCTTGTCTCATTTTTTCACGTGACGGCGGAAAATTTAAGTTTAATGGGTTTTTATTTGTTATCTATTTCTGTGCGTGCGTTGTGTTGCAGCGTGTTAAGAAACCATATGTGTCAAATCAATATATATATATATATATATATATATATATATATATGCGCTAAGCTCCAGTATAACTTTTTTGCAGTAGATTTTTACGGTGCGGAGAAAAAAAGAAAGGGTGTCAAACTTGCTTTAAATAGACAGTCCAGCATTTTCTAGGTCATGCGTTTTACTTTCAATCACGACCGCTGCCTTAGGCGCGCATTGCGCCGCGACATAATATTAAAAAAATAATTAAAGTCGACGTGCTGTAATGTAAAGAAAATATTTACATACCTTAATCGTTTTTCTTTCTTCATGGCCTGAAATATAAAAAAAGAGTTAGTAAAACTATTGAATTGATTCGTACATGTCACATGAAAAACAATATTTTAGCTAGATAAAAACCTTTATGTGTTTTGCAAGTTCTCCACTTGGAAAATGCGTCACCTTCTTTACTCACTAACAGACTAAAACAAAACTAAACAAAAAAACGCGAATCGTGGTGAGTTTTGGACATTTAATTATTACTTCGCAGCCAATCAGATTGCGGCTAGCCGATAAGAACACCGACTAACCGATCACGGAAAACGAAGATCATATCCAGCGTTTCTAAAGCTGGCACTCATTAGATATTTCTGCACGGAATGCAGTGGGCCAATCACTGCAGTTTCCTCAACTCATTTGGGGAATGCATACAAATAAAGAAAGAAAATCGACTTTTAAAGCGTTATTTATGCAAGGACAATTGTCATCACGATAACTTTAACACAAAACTAAAGCTTTCTCATTAGAGAGTTTTAGTATTGCGTGTAGGAGAAAGCACTCTGCGTTTGTGTTAGCGTTGCGTGTTCCACTCTACGCATGCGTGCCATTGCCATGCGACAATCCAAGACGCAGTTCGCGAGCAATTATTATAGTGTATTAAAAATAAGTTACCTTCGAAGTGTTCGCGAAATCTGCTCTAAAGCGGCTTTCCTGTGCGTTGGGGGCGCGCTCTCCTCAATAAGGGCCACTATGCGGCGCGGCTAGCTTTACAGGAGACAAACAATTCGTGCGTTTGGTTTGTCGTGTGAGTAGGCCACGACGTCTCCCAGCGTGTCGCTTCGTGCGTCGCCGGAGTTCCTTATTCAGTGACGCCATCCGGACTAGCTATTTAAATGAAGTGTTATATGCCTACAATTTATTGCAAAATATGTTTTGAAACTCCAATCAAAACGATCGAACGGGTCTGATCGCATGGCGTTTTAAAGGGGTCAAGAGACGATATCGGGTTGGAATGTTCATGACTTTGCAGATGCGTACTGGTCCTAGTCTGGCCCAAGTATACTCTCACAGACCGTCACTGATACAGAAGCTTCTTTGTCGCTGTGAAATTGCGAGGATAAAGGCGGACTATTTCTTTCAGTCTTGCCCTCGCAAAGCTTGATGACGCAATCGTGGGATCGAAACCACCCGCCTGCCGAGAGTGAGCGCGGCTCATGGATTGAACACGAGAACTGCGTGAGCACTCGCCTTCGGCTCGTAACAATCAATGATTGGGCGTACACTCGGGTAGTGGTTCGAGTCCAACCATTGCGGTGGTGAGAATAGCCGAAATCTAAGCAATGCCTGGAGCTCAGCACGCGTTTTCTACTTTACCAACCCCAGCGCGGGGCTATGATTAACTTTGAAGGCATAGGGTAGGCAACAGGCCACGTGGCCTTTTGTTCTGGCTCCGAGTTAATGGGATGGACGATGCTCATATTTCTCGAATTTGTTTGGCGACAGGCATTGCCTAGAAAGAAAATCTAAGGCAAGTTATTCTAGTTGTTGAGCGATTCTAAGTTGTATTTAACCAACGTAGAAAAATCATTTTATAACTTCTTTAAGTATAATGCTTCATGCCAAAAGCTCTTTTTGCACGCATATACCATCAAGAAAAAACGATAACTGTCTAAAATGGCTACTCCGTTACAAAAAAAAAAGAAGCGAAACGTTAAACTAGAAATATTTGGTGCGAAAAAAAAGTGCTAAATGCGCAAAGTGACATTTCTCTAATATTTTTTTCTCTCTCTCGATGAGCAACGACAGTTACAAAAGTTCGTTCTCCCAATTCCCAAACGTGTTTATCGTCAGACGCGTCGACCGATGTAAATCGAAAAAGAGAGAGAGAGAAAATAAGAGAAAGAGAGAGATAGAGAGAGAAAAGGCAGAAGGGGAAGAAAAGAGGGAGAAGGGAGTGAGAGGGCGAAAGACCGCCTGTCGGTCAGCAGCCCCCGCTTCATTCGCCCATAAACAAGCAAAAAAGGATGTTCCTCCCAATTTTACTTCACTTCGGCCTGAGGCTTGTTATCTTTTGTATTGTGTGCTCCCTTCATTACGTCGTTTCCTTTGTGGAGCCCGGAGAAGCTGAGCACAAATCATTCGCCGAAATGCGCCCCAACGGGGGCCTTCCTCCCTCTTTCCCTCTTTCACACCCTCAACCACTTCCCCTTCCCCCCTTCCCCGTCGTCGCTACTTCCTTTTTTTCCCTATTTGCTGGCTGCTCTCTCCCCGACCTGCCTGCCTTCCTACTCGGGCTTATTTATTAGAGAAGGGGCTGATCTCATTCTCCCCGTCGTTGGCCTCTTCCCGGGGCCGTGCTGCACCGCACCGCTGTTTTCCCTAGGAGAGCCCCGATGAATTGCGGGCTCCAATTTGGCATCATTTCTACGTTACCCCTTTGCTTATCTGTCCCGAGAGAAATAGGGAGGGAAAGGGAGAGGTTATCGTAGCCCGGTTCTTTCTTTCTCACTTGTTCTCAATCTCGGCGGATGTTTTTGTGGTCCGAGAAGCCAGGTGCGATTATGGCGCCCGCGTCGTTAGCGGAGATTTAGAGCGCACAAAGGCGTGCGCGTTTCAAAAATTAGTTTATAATTTTATGTTTTGCGTGTGTGGAAGCCACTTGTGTCATGGAGGAAAGAAGGTAAATGTATACAAGGCAAACGAGGCGTGACTCCTTCTGGAGAGGGAATGAAGGGGAGATGGGCGGAGGAAGGGAGGAGTAGTTTGGGGTTAAATTAGCGTGGCTTTGGGGATGCTGTCCCAGTGCAGAGGTGGGTCTCGCGTGTTTGCTGGATTGGGCTATAAATCCCACCCTGCCCTTCATGATAATCTGGCTTCCCATCGAAAATAGACGGGGTAGTCGTCTTTTGGCTACTTTCTTTTACGTTTCCTTTGTTTGCACAAAACGTGAAGTTTGTTTTGTCGTAACGTCATTATATACCGATATTTGGGGGCCATGTTTTCATGGCAGTAGTAACGTTCTAAACGTTGTCATCCCAGACAAGGAAAGCAAGTAAACTTTTAGGCTAAATGAAACGCTTCCCTGCCATTCAATTCCATAGTTTAATTTACTGCTTCAGTTGTTCTTTATCGATTCGTTCTTGAAGATTTGGTCGCAGGCTAGCAGGTTAAATATTCTACTTTAAATATTTTAAGTAACATTGAACTAAATAAATGTATTTAAAAGCTGCCTTTCTAGGAAATGTACGTTAAAAATTGCACTATTCCCCTTTACCCCTCTGCGTCAATAAAACAAGTTAGTGACTCCATATTTATGCCAATACATGCACATCAAACTATGAACGATTTCGTCTGCTGGAATGCACTGACTCAGAATTGACTTGTGTTTTGACGCAGATATGATATTGACCTACAGATTAAAGTCACTTTGAAGTCGGCGAGTGAGTGGAGTCTTGAGGCGTTTCGAGGCGTTAGGGGCCTAAATATATTTTTTGGTTGAAGTGCATTTTTTCTTACTTTCGCATCCTATCTACGCCAATTAGTTTGAATTGTTTCTAGGCAGGTCAGTGTTTTCTTTCTTAACGTAGAAGAAAAGAAAACAGACACGAAGGTAAAAGAAGGACACGCTGCCGTGTGTTTAATTTTTTCTCATTGTGACCTTTTTTCTTTTTTCTCTCCACTTTTTAATTATGATTATGAAATTTCATACGAAGCACCCTGTTCTAAGTTATGCGTTTTGCTCATTGAAGCGATTGATTTGCATTTTGAGGGACTTATAGGACGCTGAAGGCTTACTGATGCTTGCGATAGTAGGTATGGGACTTAACTAAAATGTATAAATGCTAAATAAAAAAAAATTAAGAGCGGACATTTGTTTAATGGAAATTAAACTTATTTATTATTATAATATTTAATTTTTTTGCTATGAAGCTACTTAAACTATGGGTGTGGGCAGTGGCGTTGTCGCCAATTTTGAAATTCTACATTTTATATAATCTAACTCGCTAGATATTTTATCCTAATTAAATAACGTAACTAACCTCAGCTAAGGGCTATGACTTAAAGGATAAGAAGTTTTTTTTGTGGATCACTTTGTTAAAAAGCACTGTCAATTATTATTTTTTTACTAACGAACGGGGAAATACGTTTATGCACCTATTCCAAATGAGGCACATTAAACTGTCACTTATCAAATGTGGCATTACTTTTCGTTTGAGGATTTAAAGAAAAAATCACGTGGCGACTACTGTTATCACGGATGTGCAAAGCCCGTCTACAACATTCAAATTGCATTGCCAGTGAAATAATTAAAATATTCACTACATTAATTTTTTAAGTCGTTATTGTTTCCCCTAATCTTGACTTATCTATACAGACCGGTACTTCTTAATGTTTTCTCAAGGTAAAGGCGTCGATTTATCATGAACCTTCCGACAACACACTTTTTTCCTTCTTAAGGCTCGTTTAATATTTTAACAATAGCAGCTTTGAGAAGTTTGAGAAATGACGTAATTAGTGCAGGAACGATAAAACGTTGTAATATCACACTTTCCATTTTTTTTGGTTTTTGACAGGAGACGGCGCTATTAATATCTTTCTAGAACCCCGCCATGCGTCGTTCATGGATTAGGAGCGAGGACAAGGAATTGTATATTAATTTTAAGCTTATTAATAATACTCCATGTTGGTTTAAAAATGCTTTCCGCGAAACGTGACCATAATTAATTTTAGCAAATTTGGCTGCAAGCGTAGCTTTTTCTATAAATTTATATGCCTGTATTTTTTTGCTTCTATCGTTTTAGAAAAACAAAACGTTCAAAAATGTCTGCCCTGTCATTTTAACACTTCGAAAGTCGCAAATGATAAGAAGCAGGAGAATGCCATTTATTTATTTTATTATTTCTTTGAGAGGCTATGTAATATTTTTTATGTGTACTGTTCTAGCAGAAAGAACATTTTAGAATGTTATTATTTTATTATGCCTTGTCATTCAGTGGCTTGCCGGAGATGATTGCGGCCTTTGTTTAAAAAGCCTACTTTTCAACAAATCAAAAGACCGCTTATGTTTCGGAGTGTACTCGTAGCTGGGTCAAACAAAAGCCCGTGAATATGAAAGGTAACATCTCCATCTCCTGCGGCCTACACACTTTTCTAGAGCGCAGCTCTAAAGCGCCCGTTTCTGCGTTCCGCAGCGTCGGCGTAACCGCGCTAAATTTAGCGAGGAAGTTGACGTCACGTGACCTCAACACCAATTCAATTTGCCGCTCAATTTAGCGGAAAATTCAGTCTCTCCGCTAGATTTGGCGGACAAATTCAGTTTCTCCGCTATATTTAGCGGGGGAAACTGTGGGAGGATAGGGAGGGCACGGAGGAGGAGGATGAGAGGGTACGCAGGAGTAGGAGGGAAAACACGGAGGAGGAGGACGATAAAAAAAGGAGGAGGGGAGGCGGAGGGAAATGAGGAGGAGGAGGCGCATACCCTCCCCCCCTCCTCCTCCCCAAGAGCTGCGCTCTAATTTCGCTTTACAGAGTTTTGTAAACGTCTTTCATTTTTAAGAGCACAGCTCTTAGGCGCCCGTTTCCGGCATGAGTGGCGTCGCCGTCGGCGTAACCGCCCGCGTTGCGTAATGTGAATAATTCAAGCTGGGCGTAACCGTGCGTTGCGGTAGAGAAATATTTTTCCGCTAAATTGAGCGGAAAAAATTTTAGCTGAATTTCCCCGCTAAATGTAGCGGAAAAATTTTCCCGCTATATTTCCCTGTCTGAATTTGGCGGGGAAAATGTTTCCGCTAAAGTTGCTAAAGTTAGCGGGAAAACTTTTCTGTTAAAGTTAACGGAAAGATTTCTGCGCAAAACTAAGCGGTAGCATTTCCCCGCTAAATTTAGCAGGAAGTTTTCCCGCTAAATTTAGTGAAAAAACTTCCCGGCTATATTTAGCGTAAAAAGTTCCCGTTAACTATATAGTGCAAGAATTTCGCCACTAAGTTTAGCCGGAAAAGTTCCCTGCTAAATTTAGAGAAAAACATTTCCCGCTAAGTTAGTGGAAACACTAGGGAATTGTAGTAGACCGTTTTTCTCCTCCGCTACGGTATCCCGGAAGAAAACGCCGCACCTGACGCATATACCCGCCGCCAGCCTTATCTGCATAGTTCAAGGTCTTGTGGGGGATTACGGAGGCGCTACCGGGTGTAGCGGGCTGCGTAGACGGTCTACCGCAATTCCCCATTAACGCGCTAAATTTAGCGGGAAATTTGGCTAAAATCTTTCACTAAATGGGAGGGGTGCAGGAGAGGAGGAGGGAGAGAACGAGGGGGGGGGGGGGAGGAGTAGCACGAACTCAACTCTATTACGTCACTGCGCGGTGGTGGCGCGTCGGGCGCACTTCCCGTCCGGGGCGGTGGGCGGAAGTCACCGTATGAGACATGCATTCCTGTGTTCTTTTGGAGAAACCAGACAAAATATCTGCCTTCTTGAAGAAACCAGACAAAATATCCGCGACGATGGCTGTACCAAGAGAGTCGGGAAATGTTTGAAGGTCAGTTTTCGTGCTCTTTGCCTGCTCGGTTCGTCCGAGAACTTGGATAGAGGGTCGTAAAAGGGCAAACCAGACACTGTCGAACTACAATTGCTTGTGCGGGCAACACTTTGGGTTGAATTTGCAGATACATGTGGTCGCTAGATGCATTTGTTTTGTTCCAACATAATAAACGAGGGCAAACCGCCAAATTGTCCGGACCACCCGCGGGTTCAGTGTGTCTTCAAATTCAAACGGCCGCCTGATCGTTCGAACTGTCGTCTGCTCTTTCAAACCTGTCTGCTTTTTGTCGTCTGCTCGTTCAAACAAAAGCGGCTCGTAGACCGAACTTTGACCCAGTGATTGCGATAAGTAATTTTAGCTCTCAAAAGACTTTTAAGTAGGCTCGGTATAAACAGTAGATACAAGATGTTGATCATAGGTACCAGTGGCCATCACCGACTTGTTATGCCTGATTCGCTTCTGTTCCCGCTTCCGATTTTCAGTATCGACGTCGATCGATCGCCGGTACCATCTACACCTTTGCAGCATGAGCGACGTCGCGACCAAAAATAGCTAGAAGAAACTCTCATCATGGTTTTGGCGTCGATTCTGGGGCGTTCCGCGAATGAATCACCGCACGTCACATTATTCACGCGAAGTTTTGCAGTGTATCGAGCCTTGTTAATTTTGCTGAAGCCGCTCAGGTAGTCGGACATTTTTAGGAGGACGTAGAATAAACATTTCTAACGCGAAAAAGAGCACGGGGACTCACACCGACGCCGACAACATTGCATTTCAATGTTTTGTTTATGGACGACAGCGAGCTTCTTGCCCACCCTCCATCGCGCATGCGCGGCGCTGGTGGCGTCCGCTAGGGGCTCTCCAGTTTGTTTGTAAACATGAGTTGGTGTATACTTTCCCCTCCGTACCCTCCCCTCCTCTTCCTAAGAGCTGCGCTCCAGTTCAAATTACAGAGAACGTTTATTGTTTTTCGCACTCTTCCACCGTTGCTGTGAGTGTCAAGCGTTGAACACGGAAACTACTGGACACAAGGCATTAAAAAAGTATAAATAATATTTATATTATTCGCCAAAAAAAAAGAAGAGCGGGAGGGTGTATGGTACATGGCGGGACGACCGATTCCGTAGGCGTTTGTACTCTTCATGTTCCTCGCCGTTTAAAGGTAGGTTCACTCGCTTCATTGTGCGCGAACTCCTTACAACCGAAGAGGATAAACATCGGTTTTAAGCGTCTTGTGACTGCTTACGATCAGTTCGCAGACGGTCGTAAGCAAACACAAGACGCTTAAAAAGCGGTTTCTAGCCTCTCCGGTCGTAAGCAGATGCAAGTGTGTGAAACCAGTATTTGTGCTCCTCATTTTGCGCTGAAGCGTAAAATAAGATGGTAAGCGGCATTTCTAAACCTGCCCAATCGTAAATCAGGAGCGCGGTTGACGGCTAAGGAACCCGCATCAATTACAAAGGAACGAAAACTGTGTTGCAATGGTGAACTTTCTGGATTTTATCAAAACATCTACTATAAACACCCCCCCCCCCCCCCCAGGTACACCAAAAAATAAACGGAAAGATGTGTCGTTTTGTTTGTAAAATGTCTCGATTTGTCCCATCGGCTCGCATCCCCGGTTGCGCTGTGTGTGGCCCTAGGATTGCCAAAATACAGAACCACCAGCTCCTGCATGCTCCAAATATTTTAACGAAATACAGTAACTTTATCATTGCGGACTTTTAGTAAACCGTTTCTGTGTTCCGCGTACAGCACGATCGAATCCTTTGACGCATACTTTGAAGCGCGCTCACCGTGGTCACGGAATTACCGAGGCGCGGGCATAAAATAATGCTTCAAAGGTTCTAGTAGAGCGGTACGCAGAATACGGTAACGGCTTGCTACAAGTCCCTATTAGGGACTTATAGCAAAGCGTTACCGTGCTACCGTTACCGTGGACCAGACATGTCCGACTCACACTGGCGTCACGTGCCTGAAACGCGTTGCCGTGGTTGCCTTAGCGTGGTACTGTGACACGGTGTTCAACATGTCGGCGTCCATGCTCTACCACTGCAAGCATTGACGATGCACCTACTCCTTCAGAATGCCGGAGGAGCCATCTAGAAACAGTCGTAGCAGCAAATATTGCCGGGAGGAGTCGTATTTAATGGTGCGAGCTGCGTTTATAACGATCCCGGTACGTCGCAGAACAGGTTGTTTTCTTCTCTTTCCACAATAAAAAAGAAGCTTCCGATGGCATTGCGGTTTTCTCAATGGCTCTGTTCTGTTTAAAGCATTTTACCAGTCAGTTGCTCTTTCATGCGCGCGTTGTCATTCGCAGCGCTTTGGTTGAGTGTAGCTGCGTGAGCACTCTTCCGCTTTAAAGACCAGAAAGCTCGCGCTGGAGGTCGAGCTTCGACTTTGTTCTTCGCCTGTCACCGCGACCATAGTGTTTATTTTGTGCGCCATAAAAATAACCAGACGCCTTATCAGAACTGTTTTTCAACTCCTACAAAGAAATTAAAATGCCTTCATAAATAATCTGCTTCAATACCTATAGAGTGATGACACAAGAAGGAAAAGAGCACGCCTGCGGCGTCGCCTCTGTCTGCCTACCGTTCGTAGAGAGCCTAGATTGTAGAAAGGGACAAGCTCAAACCATGGGGGCGCATCTGCGGTTTAATGGCGGACACCTCCATCCAAAATTGGTCGCCAGTGCGCGTGCGCTGCGTTATGGCGTGGCCAGGAGGAAAGCAGGCGTAAAGGTGGAGGCGCTCGCGGACGACCACGGCGTTCGTCACCTGTATCTCGTATTGCAAACGCGGCCCATAAACCACGGGAGCCCCATCGAGCAGTTGGCAATTCTCTGTAATACGGGCTCTTTGATTGTTCGCTACCACCCAGGTCGCCGCCTACTCGTCGGGAAGCAATAGACTTCTTCCAAAACCGACGCGCCCCATCGCGGCGAAATACCACGCAGTGCACTCTGGGAACTAGTTGGCCACTCAGTTTCGGTTTCGATTGAGCAGCTTCATTTCATGCCATCGCGCCGTGACCGAATGTGCTGCTTGCGTTTTCGATTATCTGACTTTTCGCGAATGTACAATACACTCATTCTCGAGCGATACAAAACGAAGACCGGGGCACTTTCCTTGGTTCCAGAAACACCGGATATTGTGCGTACGCATGCAAACGTAGTAAGACGTGGCTTAGTCACCTCACCCCACTTGTGCATCTTTGAGCTCAATTTCAATAATCCCGTCTAGTAGCAGTGAACTACAACTGAAATTTGGTCATCTTGAGCCTTATACGTATTTTGTTTGCCAAACGTCCGCTTCTTGTTACTTCATTGGGCGAAAAGCAAGCCGCATCCTCACAGGAGTATCAAAGTTGATCCCAGCGTTGACGCATGAACTTTTAAGGAAACGCAATAAATTCGACCTCACTACTGCACAAAAGTTACTATGATGTCTTCCCTCGTGTCATCATATATATCCCACTCAAATTTTATGCTGATAGGAGATTAAGTTTTCGCAAATGCTGAGATCGGCTAGCTACGACGGAGGCCCTAACAAGCGTCCCCTACTCCTCGCTAAGCCTTTTTGGACGAGCTTTTACTGACGCCCAATATTTGTGTCTGAACGGTGTGTCTGAAATTATCTCGGCATACTCAGTCAGGAAGAAAGCAAACACAAAACAAATATTATGGCCATTAGCAACCGTCAAATGCGCTTTGAATAATTTCGTTCGTTTGGCGGACCGCATAGGGGTTCACGCCCGTCCGGCGCACCTCCGGCGAACGGTACGACATTCTTCACACAAGTGCTCGACTTTTGCTTTCTTAAAACGGTTTGTATGTGCGAATGTGCCTATATGATTGCAGGATAACTTTATGCGCATACGCGATGTTGAATGTTAGTGGAATGCAAGCGGGTGGGGACTTCGCTTCGTGCAGTGCTGCGGGTCAGTACAGATAAGAGAAAAGAAGTCTGTTCCAATTAGAGCTTTCAATGCCGCCTCCAAGTTTTACCTCGCGTACTCAGGCGTATTAAGAAAAACAGTAATTGCAAAAAGTTATATTTCGTCTATGGAAGCACAAAACAAACAAACTTCCTGACCAGCAACACTAACGTGAAGGTGCGAGCTCGATGTATGCATACTTATTGGTTGTAACAGCTTGTTGACTCGTACACAAGCAAGATCCCCGAGCTTCGCAGTTTCGAGATTCCCAGCACTGGCTCGTTCACATACCTCGAAACGCTAACAGAAAGGCTCGAGTACAAAAATACAACAAGCATGTGTTAAGACAAGCTATACGTCTCGGGCTTGTGCTATAGCTTCGAGGTCTGGCCATTTAGGTTAGTTTAGAGACCAAAAATGACGCTCTCGGGACCAGAAAACATGCCACGCTCTGTGTATAATCTCTTGTCGACGTGTCGATCGAAACCGAAACCATATGCCACTCTCCTCCCTGGCCAACTAGTTCCCAGCGTGCAACGCGCGCCGTGTTGCATGCAGGGGTTTATGGAAGTAGTCTATTGTGCCGAATTTCACGGGCCTAGTTTGCCCGTTTACGTCGAGGATTTAAGGTTCTTACGAATTCCGCAAGCTGTTCCGCATGCCGCTAATCTTGATTGAACGTAATCTGAGTGCAGCGGATAAAAAGGCCTACTAGCGCCACTAAATAAGCTACGCTTCCGAGTAACGACGAGTTCCCTATCTTATCGCTGAAAGCCTCTAAAAATGTTTTTTTTAAACTGTTTGGTTGATACACGCGTGTCAAAAAAATTAACTTGACGCAAAAAAAATAAAATAAGAAAGAAATAGAGCAATATTGACGGTGCGGGACCATGATTTAGTTGGCAGTCACCTCCCTTCCACGTGTTTTCTCTCTCGGAGTTTCGGCCGCTGAAGGAGAGGAGGATTGGCTTTTCCACCACGCTGAGGTGGAAGAGAACGTATTACCATGTCGTTGAGATAGAAAAAGTGTATGACAATTTCGCGACGTCATGGATTTTCCACGCAGAATTTAAAATAAATCTCGCGCAGTCAATATTGCTCTATCTTTTTTTGTGGCGTAAATTAATTTTTCGACACGCGTGTTGAAATCAGACTGTAATTAATATTTTTTCAGGGGCCTTTAAGATCAATGTTGCCAGTTATCTGAAGCTTTATATGAAATCACAGGAAACGTTTGTCCGTCCCCCTACAAGTGTTTAAACAGGTCGCGACAGAGCAAAAGCAATATTGCATGAGCTTCCTAGCGTCAAATCAATAGGAAGTCGCACTTTTGAATCATGATTATCGGCAGTTGTGTCTGCTCTACACAAGTACCAAGATGGCGCGTCACAACAATATCGGGGAACAGGGTGCAGATACTCTTGGCGTAGCTTATTCTGGTGGCTCCGGGCCTACGAAGAAAATGATCTGTTTGTCTCTAGGGCGCTCCTGGTCGGAGTTGAGTTGGGTCCGATCCTTTCCGTGTTGGGTAGAGTTCTGTCTAACCGCGGTTAGTGGCTGCAAACTACGGAATGCTTAACTGAGGATAAGGCCACCGGTGTTACCAGAGCATCAATCTTGTGCAGAAAGCCAAGCTGATTTGGTTTTACAGCGGAGCTGTTAGGGCTAGGTACCCCAGGATCGAGTGCGTGTATGTCGACACAAAGCTACCTGGACGGCTACCGCCATCTGTGAGCGACGGCGGCAAGCACACAACCAGTATGGTTTCCGCCGTCGCTCGTAGATAGGGCAACCTTTCCAGCTATAATAGGAGAACGGATAGTTGGGCGCGTTGGTGGGGATTCATCGCAGAAACAGCGCGAAAAACAGATGACGACGAAGAAGAAGCACACAGTTTATCAGTACGCTCCGCTTTCTCCCTTCTTCACGAAAGTGGAAAGGCTGAACGTTTTTATTTAATTTCATTTAGTGGCGAAGTGAGATACTGGTGCTCCTCACTCTGGAGCAGCTTTTCATGGCATACTAGAAGAAATAAAAAGGGCGCGCGCATGGATTTGTTCCGTGCCTCGGTTGCGCGAGCTCACCCGTACGAAAATGTCAGATATGGCACGATATATTTTATATGACAGCCATATATCAATAATAATAATAATATGTTTTATTTTCCGTCAAGGTGTGCGACGGAGGGAGACCGAGGAAAAAAGCTGCATGATGCAGCTTGACAAGTCCTCGGCCCCCCATCCTTACATTTGGCAGCAGTGGCACAGAAAACAAAACAAAAAGACAAAAATTCGTGTAAAAAAATATTCACAGAAAAAGAATACATACACGCAAAGCACAGTTCAATACAGAAAAAGATGGCAATGCATTTATGGTAGTATTGTCTAAAAGGTAAATATCATACATTTGTTACACAGTCATGTTAGAAGAAAAGAATGCTCGAAGGTCTTTAAATGACATGGTAAGAAGTTGGATGTTTTTGGTGTGAAGTAAGTTTAGTAGCCTAGGTAGTGTATTTGATGTCATTTGCTCGCCATATGTTGTTTTGTTATTTTGTAGCATCCAGTACTCCGTGTTACGGGTAGGATATGCGGTTACTCTTGGTGTTAAGGATGCGAGTTCCAGAAATTTACGAGCATTCTTTTCTACATGCGATTTATAGGTTATGCACAGTCGATATTGATAGAGACACATCACAGGCATTAGACTCAGGCTCTTAAAAGAGGCGCGCTGGGATGGTCGTAAGGAACATTACAAATGTTTCTTAAAAACTTTTTCTGAAGGACAAGTATTTTATTTAAATTAGAATTTGTTGTATTTCCCCAGACTAAATGGCAGTAGTTTACATGGGATATATGATAATATTAGTAGTAAGATAGGGAAATATACCACTATATAGTGAGCAAATACGCCCAGATATCGCCATGTAAGTGGGCAAATACTGCCAGATGCCACCGTATAAGTGTAAATACGGCCATATTTCGCCATATACGCGTGCAAATATTGCCCCTGATAATGATATATGGGCCGGTTTCGGTCGTGGAAGCAATATGTCATATGTACTCGCCAAGACGAGTTGATCGATCTATACTGCATGAGTCTCAAATAATTGGTTAATGATTGTTAACATCGTTAAAGTGAAGTTACTCCAGGTATTTGGACCAATTTTACCAATTGCGCATTTTGAGGATTGAAAGACAAATGAAATTTGGTTGTGTTTGACGTGTGACATTATGACGAAGTGCATAAGATCGGAAAGCGAGTAAATCAAATAATGGATTTGAGATCGCAGCTCTTAGGCGCCCGTTTCCGAGTTAAGCGGTGTCGGCGTCGCCATCGAGTAACCGCCTCACTAAATTTAGCGAGAACTTGAATTGGTACTTATGTCACTTGACATCAATTTTCCCGCTAAATCTAGCAGTGAAACTATTTTGTTCATGTTTCCCCGCTAAATTGAGGGGGAAACATGAACCGTTAGCTTACTGAAGATGCAATACGCTACTTCGTTGTCCCGAATCCTTTTTCCTTCGAACGCCTGCGAAGCCGTTGCGCCTTACGCAGCATCTTTCAAAACACCGTTCGCGCAGCATCGTAACCATCCGCTTGCGAGCGTCTGCGATTCGTCGTGTGTTGAAAGTGGGAAAATGTGCTGTCCGTGGTGTCTTTTATATGCAACTTTTTCGTAAAAAGATTAAAAACTTAAAAAACGTGAACCTAACAGTGTTCACATAATTTTAAATTTATTGGTAAAAAATATATATACATATTTATTTACTTATTTATTTGTGGACATCGGGCGCAAAAAAAATAGTCGCGCTTATTTCTTCATTTTAAACTATGATGTGGGTTATACGGCGTAAAACATAGCATCTCCTCAACCTCGCATCGTATTGGGTCACTTTCGAGCTAGACAGCTTCTTTGGAAGTTCGAAAGTTGGACTTCATAGAGCTGTATGTTCACTCGGTATTGACAGCAGGGTAGACGCTATGCATGTTTTAGGCCAATCGTGTCTCCGGTTAGGGTCACGTGACTACAGTCTAGAAGCTGGTGATGAAGCAGAACACGGCACCTGCCTGGAGCCCAAGGCCACACATAGCATTCACTGCACTATCAACCTTGGGTACAAGTGACAAATCCGCACGTTGATGCCCCATAAGAAAAGTTTTTTGTATGTGCACTTCCGTTTTGGCTTTTCCTTCTCCTTTTTCTCTCCCTAAGTTGAAAGCGTGATAGAAGGTGCGTGGTCACGTGGTTTGACGGATGACGTTGGCAATATCGTAATGAGTTCGGCCGGATCCTGTTCGCTGTGGTTTACATGCTCTGCGTGGCTGCTGCGAATTTCTGCTTCTGCAAGCTATTTCTTCAAAGAAGCTAAATACTTTTTTGTGATGCGTTTAGTGCTCGGTTCTACAAATGACAGCTTGTGCTACATCGTGTTGAATCTTCACGGACACCTTCCTTCTCGTTTTTGTGTTTGAGTGGTGATTCCGCCGTAACCGTGTCGACATCTGTCTCGGATTACCTTCTCAAGTCCCATCTCGTCAATGTAAGTGCGCTGCAACCTACTTCGCGACAATAGATCGTTTTCCTAAAGGTACTCTTCCAGATTACCTCTAGAATTAAGCCGCGTCTATATCCTGGCAGCCGGGAGAATAATTGTGCAGAATGTTTCGGCATTGGTGCGATTGCGCTACAAGCAGAAAGGTACGATATGCTGCCGACAAAGTTTTGACGTGTTGCCGAAAAGAACAACAACAACAAAGAATCTTAATTGCACATTCTAAAATTTGACGAGCGGCTTTACGAGTCGCTTGTGGAAAGAATGTTACGATTTTGCGAAATACTGGTAAACAACGTTAGGTTACCGTCATAATCTAAACCCTGGAGATAATGATAAATCAAATAACGTACAACTCTCATTGACTCAGGGTTTATATTATGATGTTTCCGAACCGGCTTGCCTACACACTTTTGCTCCTTGCAAAGGTTACCGTCTCTGCAGACGGCACAAACCGATCCCCTGACGGCGGCGTCTCGGCTAGCTTGCACACGGGGCCGCTGCCGCTCGATCGCCGTCTGGCCGGGCTCGCGGCGCGACAATCGTTCGAAGCGGGGAAACGGCGTTATGTAACGAAAGGCAAAGCGCATCTACACCACGAATGGGCAAAAGACGATGAAAAGGCGTGCGCGAACGTAAACACCGGTAGAAAAGTGCAGTTGCTCGCCGCTATGAGATGCGTGCAGCAAACTCGGTAATCCGTCGACGTATCCCTCTCCTACCGCTCGTACTTTCTCTAACTTGACGGAGACTCTGTCTCGCGGTTCATGCCGACGAAACGATCGGATGATCGTCGGGATACCGGGTAATTGCTACAGCCGAGCGCGGCACAGTTTACCATTGCTCTCGCTGTGCAGGGTCGAACAGTCAACCACCAGCATTTTGGATACCGGTGTTCGGCGTCTGAGATGTGACGTACGTGCAATGCCTGAATCCCGGTTTTTTTTTTCTTGCAGATTTGTTTTAAAAGAAGCTGCGAGAACTACACTTATGCGGTTTGTGCGAGTGAGTTACACGCCCAGGGGAACATTGTATAGTTTGCTAGTCTTTGCGATAAGTCGGCTAATTAAGTAAAAATTCACTAATTTACTTTTAATTAGTGGAAATAGACATATGGATTCAATTAGAAACTTTCTGAGCGTCGTCCAAAACCCATAAATCAGTAATTTTTAGAAAGACTTTGAGCGCGTGTGAAGCACAGTAGTGCACTGAAGTTACCACTCGTGGACCAGGTACAAGGCTGTGGCTAGATAAGAGACGGAAAAATTGCGCGGGCGCCTGACCGAGACCGCTAGCCTTCTACCTACTCCACCAGTGGTAACTTTCTCACGGGCTGAAAGTCTTTTTGAAAATGACTGATTTAGGGATTCTGGACGACGTTCAGCAAGTTTCTAATTGGAACCATATGTCTATTTTCACTAAATTAAAAATTAAGTAGCGAATTTCAAATCATTAGCCGACTTATTGCAAAGAATAGCCACCCACATAATGTCCACCTGGGCGTATAACTCACTGGCACAAACCGCATAAGAGTAGCTTTCATGGCCTTTTTAAAAACAAATCTACAAGAATAAAAAACACTGTATATCAAGGTTGCCTTACCTGATTGGGACATATCTGCCCTGATATGGGAGGCAGATATACCCCTATCTGGCAGACCCTGATATGGATATGTAAAAATTGGGCAGATCTGGCTTGATAAGGCTTATATAAACTCATTTACTTGATATGGCCAGATCTGCCCAATTTTTTATATAACCATATCTATTTTTTATATAAGTACAGATATGCCATTTTCG
This sequence comes from Ixodes ricinus, assembly GCA_037355805.1. NCBI lineage: Eukaryota > Metazoa > Arthropoda > Arachnida > Ixodida > Ixodidae > Ixodes > Ixodes ricinus. The sequence goes on from JAZHYW010047153.1 coordinate 104,572, forward strand.
TAAGGGCAAGTACATATCTATAGTTTTGACTGTATTGCTACAAGAAACGCAGTCCCTGAGTATCAGGGACAGCGTTTCTTGGCAATACAATACTTAGTTTTATCATTATATCACTTTATTGGGTCACCAATAGTAGAAATGTATTTATTGACCTCAACTTTTGTCGCCAGGGTATGCTCCACTCGAGCCCCGGTTAAAGCCCTAGTAGCACGGTACGAGTCCCCGGTGTGCTAAAATCAATCTTTGCATGATTTGAACGCTATGTGGTCGCGCATGCGCAGTCGGGCCCACGGTAACGGTAGTACGGTAACAGTAGTAAGGTAATGGTTTGTTAAAAGCCCCTATTGAAAAGCCACGTTTTGCAGGCAGCCAGAATCTTGTTCAGTGCGCCTATTAAATTATCACCCCTTCTGTTACAAGCAGTGTTGCGGAATGGGCACCCCCATTCCATTCCAATTTCATTCCGGGGAATTATAATTTCCGACAATTCCATTCCTTTTAACTCCTCGGAATGGAGACGCTAAGTTCTTTCCCACTCTTGGAATGGCTGTACTCCACAATTCCATTCCTCTAATTCCTAAATGTAGAAAAAGCGCCATTGACAGCCACATTGTGTTACTAGAAAAAAAGCAGCATAAAGCTGCAGACATCCAACGCGAAGACGACTGAAATAGCATGCAGAAGCTTCTTCAAAGCCCTCATTCTACTAAGCCAAAGGCTGGTCGCAACAAAGCGGTTCACGGCACTTGTTGTCACTGCAGACATCGATCGCGCAATCAAGCGTAAAAACTAGCGAGTCGCAACAAACGCTAAAAATTAAAACAACTTATTTCACCTTTTGCAAACAGACGGTATCCCCTGCAGATACATGGTTAGCCTCTTTGTCTAATTGATAAGGTGTTAGAAGTGTCTAGCACGTGAGTGGCGCAAGAAACTTTCTTGCTCTCTGCTTCGAATACTCGCAGAACAGCACCGCTAGGGCTGTTAGAAGCGACGCCGCGTATACCTGCCCCAACAGCCCTAGTGAAAAATCTTATTTGTATAAGAAATTTCGTGGTCCGAAAAACGCATATGATAAAATCAGATCATATAAGAACCATATAAGAACATGTAAGGGCAATATAAGATTATATAAGAGGATAGAAGATACATATATAATGTTTTATAAGTTCTTATATATTCTTATCTGCTCTTATATGTTTTATACGGTTTTTATATGCTCTCATATGATCATACGCGTTTATTGGACCAAAATTTTTTTATAGAAATAACATTTTTACTACGGTGGTTGCGGCAAGAACAAGAAAGCGCTGACAAGATGCACTCGTTACACAGCGCCAGCACACGCAACTGTAGCGCCATATTATGGAACCTTCCTTAGAACGTAAACATTTATGTTTGCTCTACGATTATTGCTATTTCTTAACATATTCATTGTAATTCTTTATTTGTGTTCCCTGCAAGCACTAGAATATCGGCCAAGTTTGAATTTAAAAGCAGGAAGTCGAACCGGTCAATATTTTGGTTAAATTCGGGTTCTGGTTCACTAGCTTTGCCTTTTGTTTAGGTTCGATTCTGCAGGTTCAGTAATGCTTTCGAAATAACGGTTCAGTTACCCGTTTCTCCAAGCGCAGTTGTCAAACCAGTTCTTAAAACCAGTTCAAACCCGCTCTAAAAAGAAAATATCCACACCTCCCTGTCAATAACAAGAAAAGTCGAGTTCAAGACGGTGTTATCTGCATTTAAAGAAAAGAATGGGCCATCAGAAACCATGCTGCGGAAGCGAGGACAGCAAAACAAATATATGCTGAATTCAGTTTTGTGACCTTGACTTTTTAACGCAGACACCGTTAATGAAAATTACGTGGTATGCAGGTGCTTTGAAACTACGAAAGTACATAATCAAATGTGAAGTCAATTTGCCAGCACGCACAGTGAAAATGTTTACACGGGTAGATGAGAAATTTAGCCAGTGGAGCAGCACTGCTAGCTTGGGGCCTTCACGGGCTCACGCAGTACTCCTACACAACCGCACGTCGGTACGATGCTCGTCCAGATCGAAACGGCAAACTACCCACGCTGCAAACCCGAGCGACTTGCTTGAACGACTGAGTTGAAGAGGGGAAATACGGGAAAGGCCAATCGAAAGTCAATTAGAACAAAAGAACAAGAGAACAAAACGTAGAACGGGCGACTTGCTGTTTTTAGAAAACGCACGCACATAAAAATTCTACGAGCAGCGTCCAGGGCGCTGGGCGACTGGCGACCGGCGCCGCATGGCCGCGTTCGTCGCGGCTTCGCCTCTTGGCGCCTCCAGTTCTCGCCACAGCGGAACAAAGCCGCCAACAGCCTTCGACGTTTTGTTTTTATTTTAATGTTTGTCTGCTTTCTCCTTCCTTGAAAATTATTGCTTAGCAGCAAGAAAGAAAAAAATACACACGCGCACACAAAGAATATTTCTTTAGTCTTTCGGCATAGGCAAATATATTCTCTTTTACTGCGATGGACGCCACCACGTGCACGAGCCGATTCCTAGTTTATAGTTTGTCTTGTGACTTCGCGCGTCTCGCGTCGCTCCACCCAACCGGAAGGACACGTGACACCCTCGAAGCTATGAATTGGCTAAGGTAGCTCGTAACGTCATTTGCGATCCATGGTGAGGTGAAAAAAAAAGCTATAAAAGTGTATGTTTTCTGACCGATGCCGATTTGTGCTGCACATAGACGTGAAATATACAGCTTTGTTTCATCAGGGAGTTTTAGAATAACGAACGCAATTTTAGCGCACGCTAGCGGTAAATTTAGCGCTTGCATTAGCGCACGCTAAGCAAGCGAGTGTTAGGATAGCGTTTCTCTGCCGCGACGCAAAGCCCAAGCATCTCGCGCTTGCAACGCCACCAAGATACAATCACAATTTTAATTTCACACACGAAATACTGTAGCTCGAAAAAAAACAAAACAAGTTCTTTGTTTAAGAGTAATATTTTAGATTTGTTTGAACATGAGAATGAGACGCGAGCGGTCGACCGGTCGTGTCCGCCTGCGACATTTCTGCAAGAGAGGTCTCGTGTACTGACCTTCGCACACAGTACCTTTGCTGAGAAATGTTCGCGCGTCGCAAGCATCAAGTTGCCGCTGATCGTTGCCAACCTTATTGGGGTTTCCAAACCGAGTGCAATGTCATCCCGTATTGAAAATCGCAGTCGCGAGGATGCCGCCGACGTTTCGCTCACGACACCGCCAAAGTGGCTTCAACCATGATCCTGGGAGCCGCCATTTTTTTTTTTTTTAATTGTGCTCGTCTTGGTTTTGGTCTACTTCTCATCACGAGTCGTCTTTGGAGCAGCGCACCGACTGCGTACGCATGCAATTTCCGAAAAATGGTGTACGCTAAAATAGCTCACGTAAAGCGCAAAACGTGGTTAGCGTACGGCGCATGCGCACGGAAGACGACGCTAATATTTGCGTACGCAAAGCTTTAGCGTGCGCTATTCTAAAACTTCCTATTATTTTTAGCTGTCTCGATGTCGTCGCGGCCGTTTATTTAATTAAAACCGAACCACTGACGCCACCGTCGCGAATATTTAATTCGCTTGGCGCCGCCACCCACAAGAAGACGTGGCTCACATTTTATTGCCCCATACCGTTTCCAATGAATCGGTAATCGCCCCATGAAATTACGGTTCTGTTCCGGTTCGGGTTCAATATTAAATGTTTGATTTGGGCTACAATTTTGTTCTGGTTCAGTTAAAAATAACGGTTTTTCTCCAGTTTCCGGTTCGGATTCGGCTCGCCACCCTTGTTAAACGCTACATGTTAATCGCGCATTATTACAGCAGCCGCTCTGTTGCCTCTGGCGGCGCCAGCAACGACACCTTGTCTGTCTGCAACTATTCAGTTTTGGATGCTTCACTCAGGGCGCGCCATTCTCATCATCGAAGGAGCATAATCCAGTGAGACAATCAAAAGCCGTCAGTCACATCCAGCTCAATGATGCTGTTTTAAGAGCCAGTTACCATGCGCCAGCGAATTCTGCCATCAGCCCATAGGCCCTAGATGATAATCGACACAGCTCGCATAAGAACCGAGCCCATTCCATTGCACTCCTTTCTTTGCAAAAGGTATCCAATGACATTCCCATTCCATTCCCCCAGCGCTGCCGGCATTCTATTTCCATTTCATTCCGGGGTCGCGAAAATGCGAATGATTCCGGAATCATTCGAATTCCTGAGTGGCAACGCCGCAACACTGGTTAGAAACGTCAAATAGAAGTTAGCAGTTCGTTCGCGCACGGAAGAACTGTGGAGCTTCATTGACGTCAGTTATCAGGACGACGCCGATGTCCTCGTAGAAAACAAAGAGCGCATGACTCCTCCAAAATAATGCCCATTCAAAAACCCATTATAAAAAAAAACTGCGCCACTTAGGAGGGAGCGTGACTCTGCGGTCATGCTCCACGGACGAGCCCGCAAGCAGCCTGCTCCTGCTACAAGCGGCGAGCTTCCTCGCGTGGTTTGTGCAATGTTGTCAGATTGGGCTATATTTTTTCTAATTGGCGTAAAAATTTTGTAGTGTACTATTTGGCTCTTTTCGGGCTATTTCTAAGGATGGGGCGAACTATTGGCGAACTTCAGGTTCGACGTCGAACTTTGAGGTTCGACTAGTTAATTTTCGAACTTCTAATCAGTTTAGAAACAAATTGTTTCTATTTGGCCAGTCGAAAGGACAGAGAGGAAGGAGAAAGGCTTGAAACTTCTACAAACTTCGGGGTTTTTACAGCGCGCAGAGAAGAATGCTTGCAAAGTTTAAGCGGTCTCCAAACAGCGCAGTGAAACAAATCAAACAAACAAATTGCACTACATATTACCACAAGCCCGGTAGCGCCTCTTCTTCCCGGACGTAGACTGTCTCTCCAAACGCTGCTTTGGTGCCCACTGTGGAGATCCTTAGGCACCCAAGTTCGTAAAAATAAGATGTCCGCAGCTTCACCGCTAAACAATTTACTACCTTCCAGTCGTCGACCAACCCAAGAAAAGACAACACGATCAAAGATAGCGTGAACGCTATTTCTGATTGTGCTGCCATCTGCAGCGTAGTGTTGTGGACGGCTACTTTTCGCTACTGCCGAGGTAGGAGCCGACGGCCGAGCGTGCGCTATCGTGAAGCGACCGCTCCACGCTGAGCTCGGCCGTGCAGCCTCTCCGGAGTTTGCCCGAGCGGGCTCTGCGGCCAGCTACGCCCTCTAACTGGCAGCCGGGTCACTGCGTGCGCTGCGCCACCATGCAGAGGGTTTCTGTGGTGGCGTTCCTTTGAACTATGCTGCGCGAGAGTCAATGGGAGCCTCGTCCCTTGAAACTATGACGCGCGCCAGACAATGGGGGCCTATCCTGCAGATTTATGCTACAGACGACAAGCTTCGCTCTATTAGGACGGGGAAGGTGCCGTTTGGCGCGGTTCGCTCCATGGGACAGTTAATGCTTTCACATTAATAAAGCCGTCTTTGTGTGTTTTGTACTTCTGAAGATCTATGAAGGAAGCGTCAGTGTTGTGCGAATTTTCATCCTTCCGGAGCTTTCTTTTTAAATTAATGAGTGACATAATGTACACAAATAGTGGTGCAGCTGAATTTTGAAAACGAGAATGTAACGGGTTTTGTATGTGTGTGAAAAATTGTCAATAAAAGACATAAAAATAATTGTGTTTATTCTTGGCTATTTTGGCTATTATATTTACGACTTTTGCTTTATTTTTGCTATGCCTCCCAACCGTTATGCTGTTTTGTGGTGACACCATCTGGCAACACTGTGTAGGACCAGGACGCTCATTCTAGCAGCACCCTACATTCCAATCTGCAGTTTTATCAGCTTACAACGGCTTCAGGAGTCGCACCACGTGTCGACTGCCACGCGCTCTGCTGTTCGCATTTCATTCGAACCCGAAGGAATGTTTTTTTGTGATTGCGAAGAAACGATTCTTCATAAAATAATTTATTTTATTTATGATTTCGTTAACTGTTTTAATGATAATCTGTTTTGCAGGATTGAATAAAGTCCTGTAGTTTTATAGTTTAGTTTTTTTTTATTTCATCTACTCAAATTAATAAAAAAACAATCTTGTCCAAGAGCTATATCTTGTTTGCTGCTTCGCATCTTGCTCCATAAAACTCCATTTTATTGGCGTTGGTTATTTTTGTTGTTTATGTTGATTTTGTCTACGATGAAGGTATTAGTCATGAGGACAACACTAAGTTTTCTTAAAAACTCGGTTGTCCTAGGTTCCCAGGCTAAGCGTATGCCCGTTGTCTTTTACTGTAGTTACCACATGACGATGCTCCACGTAGTGCATGGTGATATAGAGGAGAGTGATGGCAATTAATTATCCTGCAAATACATTTGAACGATAGCTCCTGAAATAAGGCATTCCAAGCAATATAAAACTTTTGCAATAAAGGTCAGTGCCAATTTTGTATCATAATTCCACTGAATTATATTTGCACCAAATAAAGTTTCTTTTTAAATAACGCACATTTCACACATTAATCGGCTTAAATAGTAAGTTGCCACAACTTGAACTTGGTAAAAATATGCACACTTTTATCTCTGTTCTTTCTGATTTTGCTTTCAACCCATGAAATTTTAATATTTTCAAAACAAACGAAGAAGTAAAATTTAATCCGTTAATTCCAGTACAATATTCTAACATTAGTGGGGTTACACGAATAACTCAAAACTCCAAAAATAGTGTTGTCCGAATAATAGTGTCCTATCCATAATTTTGATCCACTTTCACGAGTGTATGTGCCTCCATACTGAAGACACTAAGCGATTAACTGCTCAAATGTATAATATTACCGGTTAATCGGCTAAAACTTGATTGATGTACAGCAAGTTTGATTACTGTTTGCTACACTGCAATAACGGACTAGATTTCATGTTTGCAGTGTATACCGAGAAACCTCGAATACAACCTTCGAACCTGTTTTATCGAAATCGGAGAAAACTGTAATACCTTGAATTTATTGCTCTCCTTTTGAATAAGCAAAATCCAAGCTTTACTTGAATAAACCGTTATTTACAGCTTTGTTTTGCGTTGATCTTGAATACATCTCAAACTGAACTGTCCACAAGGATCTTTTTTTTTGGTTTCTTTCTTTGACCGGAAATGGTATGTTTTTTGTGTTTGTTTTTTCAAGTATTCGGGTCTCATGCATGTCTCCTGCTGGTTGAGCTATACCGCACCTACCTCCTGCTTTATTCAGTATGAGCCATAGAGTTATTACAATAAACGCTAGAGGCTCAGCTGGCGCTAGTGTCTACGGGACTTCCGGTTGCAAATTGAAGCAGACAGCATGCAGTCTACATTTCCAGCCTCCCTGTGTATTCCTATGGGAAAACGCGCGTGAATTTTGTCTCTTCGCCGGAAAATAACATGAATAACTTTTGTCATATCGGTTGTAACGGATAGTATGTACCTTTATTGGTATTGTGAAAGTGTAATTGCTTTAGTTACAGCATTTTTCTTTACCACTGAGCGATGTTAAACTTCGCTCTATTTCAGGCCCAAACCCTGTTTCAAGGAAGGTATGTGAAAACGAGCGACGGTTCTAAGCAAACTAACGATCGAAAGGAATGTAGTGTGTGTTCAGGTTCGCTAGCATTTCGGTGGTGCTTATATATTGCTAATATGCCCGTCCTGTCATTGGATGAAAATGACTCCGTCGTGCGCATCTTTACGATCGGTTAAAGAAACATTCGAACGCAAAAAATAAAGCACGTGAGCTACGAAAGGTATGTCTTTTTATTATTTCCCATGTCGGCCAGTTTTTATCGGGCACCTGCTCTCTGGCTCCCCTTATTTGCAAAGATTTGGAGCGTGCGGGTGATGCTTTGAACCATTTGAACCCAGAACAAGCATCTTCACAGTACTTATTTATTGCAAATCTGACTATATTACGTGACTTTCAATTTATTTTGATCGTCTGCAAGCACAAGGAGTTACTTATCCAGTGTTACTGCGTAGTTCTTGCCGTCTCTCTCGGTTTTCTACATGTCCTTCGTTCGTTTGGCACGTATATCCCCCATGTTGGAAAGCGTCGACGCCGTGTTCGCGCTAACAGTGTCCGACAGTGCACAAAAATACACGTACGAAGCCGTTTTAGCACCGTTTTTAATGCGATGAATTTGAAAGAAAACGCCGTAACTGACCATTTATTTCGTCTGCGTGACTGAGAAATGTTCCAATGTGCCTAGTACGTACAAGTTATTCGTGATATTTGCTCTTATAATCGAGCGCAGAGAGAAAATGCACTCGCTTTTTCCCATAGGAATACATTACCGGAAGTCAAATTTAGACTGCTTGCTGTCTGCTTCAAAATGCAACAGCACACTAGCGCCAGCTGAGCCTCTAGCGTTTATTGTAATAACTCTATGGTATGAGCCCAAATGGACTCCAACATTTTGTCCGACATCAAATTTGGACCCCGAAAAACGCTTAATCTGTGTAAAAAAATGCTACCACTCCTCCCTCCCCCCCCCCCCCCACACACACACTCCATAAAACAAAGAACACCCCAGCATTTAAAAATAAATGGACGCCTAAAACACAGAACCCTAAGTATAACATAGTAGCCTCAGCAGGAATCACAAAACTATATTTATTGGAATGCAGGTCGATAAACATACACGGCTAAGTTAAAACACGCAGTAGTAAATACCGGTCTCACCAAACTCCCGAGGGTCGAAACCACACATGTTCTAGTTGTAGACTCTGAGAATTTGGTTGTTAGCAGACTCAGTAATTAACGACTCCAATTTGAAACGCTTGTGCCCGCGGGCTCCAACGCGGTCCAATTGTGAGTCTTAATTAAAAGCCCGGCTGTTTCAGGAAAAGGTTCCGTTTCCTTCTTATATGTTTTCAATGCTTTCTTAATATTGTTCTAAACAACAGCAGTCTTGTAATACATGCCAGCACTTCCGACGAATTTGCTTTTTATGTAGGAATTTTCTGTGCGTGCAATTATACCGATGTTGAATGTTGCTTGTGTTTTAAACAACGTAGAGTACGATAGCGACTGACGTACGACGGGACATAAGGAACAGTAAAAATGCATGTGAACTACAGTATAACGTAGTGTGTCTGCCTTGTAACCCGAAAAGTATCAAGACCTAAATGGAATTATTGATTTCAAAAGAGTGCGAAGAAAATCTGAAGAAAAACAAAAATAAAAGAAATATTTGCACATAAAAAATAACCACCGTCTGAAGGAGTATCTGTGACAAACACCGTCCTTTTCCCTTTTCTTCCGTCAACGAACACAGTGCAAAGCCTCGACAACTCGAGGGCTTTGCATCGTCAGGTAGCTTTAAAAAATTCAGATGCCGAAAAAAAAATCTGGAAATATCATTTTTATTAAACCGGGCCGAGCGCGCGTATCTAGAATGAAGAGATCTCTCAGCCCTTACTTTTTTCTTCATTCCCCTAGAGACGTTGGTAAACTCCATTCGTCCCGTACCGAAGCCACGGAGAAAAGGACTCGATACAACGTTAAATCCGAGCGCCCAACAAAGGCAAGTCGGCCCAGACGTTAGTCAGGCGAAAGGCCTCGGGTGAAGGGTCGGATCGAGGCCTGAATACGGATCCCAGAGGATAGAGACAGTAAAGAAGAGAGCTCTTCTTTTGAAGACAGTGCATAAGCAGGAGGGACGAGAAAAAAGAAAACACGAAGGAATCGTATCGTCCTAGTCGGAAGAGGACCAGCCAAGCGCCTGAGCAATGCGCCCACCGCCGCCACGACTACTTCTATACGGCGAGGAAGGCTGCGCATGCAATCACGGGAATTGGAAACCCGACCGTCATCCCGCCTTGTTTTGCTGCCACTACCACTACCACGACCCTCCATCATATATTTTTGTAGGACTCTGTCGCACGAGGTTATATTGTTGTCCCATGAGATGACGTGCCTTCGTCCGCACAGACATGTCTCGACAATAACCCCAGCAAAGTGTCTCATTCTGGGTAGTTGAGCGCCGCCGCGACGTTCAGTTTTAGACGCACTCTTGGAATATATGTTACTTTCTCAGAAATTTAATACGGCGGATGATTGAAGGGAACATAAAATGGATCCAATATATTTTGTTTCTTTTGAAGTTGATGGTCCTACTTATGGGATGATCTCGTTGATTGATTTGCCTGTCCCGGAGACCTAAATTAATTTTGCTTCTTTCAATTCTTCCACTATAAAATATTCGCAATCATGTAAAAGGTTCTAGTGAATGAATACTGGAAATACCAAGTGTATTACTTGTTATAATCTGGAGCAATCTTGTAAGCATAATTGATTCAATGCGGAATTGTTCAAGCCTCTATACTTTCTAGATATCTGTATAAATTCCGAAATTAATTTTGAAGCTTTTCGCCTGAAATTGCACATGGAAACCATTCAAAGTACAAAGGCAGGGTCTGAAAATTCAGTGTTCAAAGGATCCAAATAAACCGGGCCCCCTGACCCCAATATACGAAATAAATGATGGCTTTTGTAATATAAACTGCATATAACAAAACATAGTCAGATCTCAGTCTGATATCAACCATGATGGCGACAAAAACATGGTAAACTGAGTTAGTGGATGTTTCTATAGATATACATAGACTTTTATTACTGTTTTCATTATATTGCTTAACAATTTTATCAGAGACCATGGAATGAACGTCGGAGTCAGCGATTCTTTTAGCACCAATATCTAGCTACGGGCGCAACAAAACAGCACACGAATAAGGCGATCGAGCCGACATGTCACTGTTGCGCTGAAGGTTGATAGATAAAAATAACCCGATTTCTCCACACATTCGTGCACTTGGTGAATTTCGCTCTGGTGGCCTTAGCTAAACTAGAGTGTCTTCATGTGCGCTTCGCATTGAAGGCTCCCTAGGCTAAACACACCTACGAGTCATAGACTTGCATTATCGTCTGTCTGTGAAGAAGCTCCGCTTCACTAGTCTGTCAGTTTGTTTTCTCAGTTTTTTGTGGTAAAAGTCTTATGCCATGACTTTTTTTTCCCCGTTTTGACAAGTTAATTGCACCCGAGTTTGTTGCTAGCGAAATCCGCAAGCTCCCGTAAAAACATTTAATTAAAACAAATGAGACAGGCTGCGAAAGTAAAAAAAGCCCTTAATTTTTGTTTGCACACTTTTTTCTTGATATATATTAAAGGGTAACTGCAAAGAAAAAAAGTGTATTTTTAAACAGCCTTATTGGGACAAGCATGTCACAAAACAATTTTTCCGCCAAAACAAAACTTTTACAGCAACATTTATTGCGCGATACTAGATTTTAGTTTGCGGCTATTTCGTCCGTTTTAAATCGCGCGCCACAAAGTTGGTATTATACGTCACGTAGTGGCTGCTCTACGCCACGGAGTGACGTATAACAGCCACTCCGCGCGCGTCGAAAGAGTGGGAGTTTCAAATGTGAGGAAGTTGTGACTCCGACTAAATTACGTCCTGTGGCGTAAATATTGCTAGAAAAAATTTGTTATTTCGCGGAAGATTTGTTTTGTGATATGCTTGTCCCATATAGGCTGTTTAAAAAAACACTTTTTTTCTTTGCAGTTACCCTTTAAGGACCCCATGCTAGCAGAGATACGACGCTGGCTAATTTTTTAATCTTCAGTGTAAATGAGCGTTGTTATACCTAATAGGATGGCCGATATTACACTGTCTTTAGACAGTGTAATATCGGACGTCTATTTTTTTTTATTGCGCACATGACGAAACGCTGATTTATGTAAAGAATTCACTAAAATCATATATAATAGTAAACACAAGAAAACACGAGAAAGCACAGGAAACCACTCGTAACATTTTTATATTCATTACAAACATTTCTTTGTTAGACGCATATGCTATGTAATGACTGATCCAAGTGCATCGTTTTGACTTTGCAGTCACCAAAATTATAAGCAGTAGTTGTTCAAACCGACAGATCTTTATGAAGGGATGTGATATTTTGCCAAGTATTTTTAGTTTAGAAGGGAATGGAGCTTTTCAAAAAGCATGAGGATTTTCATCTGCCCTCTCGGCAGAATCAAAGCAACGCGGAAGCCTACGTATTCTAAGTGAGCGGATATGAACATTGCCAATGCCGTGGTAAAGTTACATAAATTTATTGCGACAAGTATGTGCACAAAACAAAAAGTAAAAATAAATTGAATATTTGTTGATTGGGCTGTTCTTTATGTGTCCCCAAACAGTTGACTCGTAAAAGTATTTTCCTGTTTCGTTAGTAGTCCGTTGAAGAATATCTTTAACTTCAAATCCCTAGCGTCGTCGTTAGGTCCATGCTAGTTAGCTCTGCCCACCAAATAAGCAACAAAAACACAAAAACATGGCAACAAATCAGAAAAATGTGGCCACCTTGTATAAATCCCCTGCGCGCTTTGCGTCATATGTTACGTGTGTGCATTCAATTCGGCCACAATTAACTTGATGGCTAAGTTATTTATGTAGTTTGCTACAAAAAATAGCACTGTTCTATTATAAACATGGATGTTTTATTACGAACCATATTTTGACAAGCATTTAAAAACCTAGTTGATATAATCCGAAATGTTATAGTGCATTATGGAGAGACGTGTTAAAACAAAAGTAGCGTTTTTTTATTTTTTTTATTTACGCCACGACCAACGACGCTGTTCCGTGGCTGCCGAACGTTTTTCGGGCAGTTGGATTACACTAAACAAAAACAGGCGAATTTTGTTTGTAAGGCCCTCAGTTACGGTTGGAACGCCGGTGAATATTTTCGACTTTAGAATTACGCCTGTTTCCAGCTCAGTCAGTGTCCCTGAATTACAAGGTATAATTTTCTTTTCGGAATTGTGTGTATTTTTATAAATATCACGGCTCAAAGTTTGGTTTTGGGCGTCTGCAACAAAACAGAAACTATCTGCTGGAGAGGGATGGCAACGCTGATCATCAGCTGTACGGTCGCGACATGACGTCACCGTGGTGCTGCGGTACGCAGTACAGCGTGCGGAATCAACCGCAGCACCACCGCGACCGACGTCACGGGGGTGCTACCGCCCAGTGTTGCTTGACTATAAGCTAACCCTCTTGCCACCCGCTAAAGAGCAGCTGGTCGCATCTTTAAAATGGGTTTTAGTGGAGTACGCGGCTTCACTATGAGGTCATATTTCGGCAGATCATATTTCGTGCCACTAAAGCAATACCAGTCATTTATTTTGGTTTTGTTTGCGACCAGAGTTGCCCTTTAAGAGCAGTGAATGCGCTGATCTACACTAGTGGCTTTTCGCAAGGTCTCCTCTGGGATAATTTGGACAGGATATTTTGTAATATTTGCAATACTATATCGTCTCCTACCTTTTAATTAGTTTGATATTATTAATCATTCTTGCTCGGCATATATTAGTCAAACAAATTGCGCTTTTGAGTGTTGAGATAATTTTACTAGCGTATTACTGGAAAGCAGTAAGAAAGTTAAAATGAATGTGGATATTCATAGTAGTATATCATAAGAATTACTTATATCTAATTCGAGGAAAAATACGCAAATGTTTTCAACAAATGTAAATATATAGCTTTTCTCTAAAATAAAATGCTAATGAATCAGATATACGTCACCGCAACCTCACTGTACGCGCGTAGTTTCTCGTGAATTGGCCTATCAGAAAAATTTTCGTTTCTTCCAATCAAAGGCGATAAGTAACAAGAACGTCTGGTACAATTGCAATGTTAATTCGGCATTAAAAAAATCTGTATGCTTCGAAATTTCTTTTTTAATGTTGACATTATTTTTGGGCACTGCGGTGTATTTATAGACATTCAATATCGGACACGACTGTCGTTTGTTTTCGCTGAAATACATGTATACAAAAAAGTGGCGAGTTGTAGAATAAAAAGGGACCCCGTAATTTTCAATGAACCGGGCCTCGTACTAGTTTATCCGGCCCTGTATAAAGAAGTCTTCAGGACCTTTGTGAAACAATAAAAAATGCTAGGGGAAGTTTCGCGGAAAGTTATTAAACCAGTATGTATATTTTAATTAAACGCTTTACAGGGTCTTTGCGGGTATCATCAAACATCTAATATTTATAATTTCCAGACCAACTTTGCATTTGCGTTCATAACCTCTAGTATAATTTCATCCCATTCCTGTTGGAAAGACCAGTTTGATAATCTAACTGGTCAGACTGGTATTTGGACTGGTCAAACTGGTATCTGGACTGGTCAGACTGGTCTAAAGAAATCAAGCTGGTGCAACTGGTAGCCAGACTGGTCTAACTGGCAACCATATTGATCTAACTGGTCACCAGATTGCCTTCTATCTGGTCACCAGATTGGCCTGACTGGTCACCATATTGTCCTAACTAGCCACCAGATTAGTCGAACTGGTCACCAGACGCCTAACTGGTCACCAGACTGGCCTAACTGGTTCAACTGGTAACCAGAATGACCAAACTGGTCGCAAGATTGGCCTACCTGGTCCAACTGGTTACCAGATTGACCCCTCTTTCTCACCTTATTTGTAGGGGTGTGCGAATTAGCGTTTATGTTTATTGGCTTTCAAATAATTACAGCTTCATCGAGTGTTTACTTTTACTAAGAGATTAATCCCCTGAGCCATTCAAAATACTCTCAGAGGTATGACATTGCTGAAAAATAATCAACATACTGGAAATATTTTTATTGCTTAGGCGGTCACCGAGAAATTTCAGTATGTTCAAAACGACCAGTATAAAAGACGGAAACGCAGAGCTCGAAAGTGGTGATCGGGTTAGTGTGCTGTTGTATTGATGTTTGTATGTGCTGTGTATGTGTATGCGCTCGATGTATGTTCAGCTGTGCTTGTAGTAGGCGTATTGTGTCTACATTTGTGTATACTGAAGATTTCCGAAGCGTAAAGGTGGCGTGAACGAATGAAAATATTTTTGTCGAACCAGCGTGACAAGTCAACTAGTGTGACCAGTTCAACCACCATGACCAGTTCAACCATCATAACGAGTCAACCAGATGACCAGTTCAACCACCATGACCAGTCAATCACTGCGACCAGTTCGAACCACCTTGACCAGTTCAACCATTATGAAACAGGTCAAACTGGAGCAATAACCAAGTTTGAAACGGGTACCAGTTGGAACTGGTCTTTCCAATTGGGATGGCTTGCTGTTCAACGTTAAACTACATTATTTGAATTTATAAAAAGTCTTTGCAATTTGCTGTCATAAGCTTGAACACATGTTCGGTTTACACTGAGGTCTTTAGTTATGTTGACATTAAAACTGCAAAACTCTTGACATAGTCAGCCATAATGGAATACTAGATTCGTTAGATATTAATATTGCCGGCTTGCTGAATTCTATATCCATCCTGTGCTACAGCTGATAAACATATGACGTAAAATACATCAAATAATCACAAATGACTTTCCAGAGTGTCGAGTTCTGCTACTTTAGATCACCTTCTCGTTGACTTTTCTTAGCTGGTCAAAGACTGCTGGTGAGATTGCTTACACAGGCAATTTATCTTGTCTCCTATACCTTTCTGTCAATCGATGTTTCACTTTTAAACAATATGTAGAAGCAATGCACCCAGTTAGTTTGTTCTGCTTTTCTCTCTTTCTACATTGGTTCAGTGCTTACTATTTTAATAGGTAGAATGGTTCCAGAGGCGTAATTTTGATTAAACGCCTGTTTATAAGAAAAATCGTAATCGCCAATATACTGTATCCACTTCAAAATGGTGAGGTTTATAATAACTATGGCGTGTTTTGTTTGTATACAATTATGAATCAATTCCGTTGCGTGAGGCCGCCTGTGGAAATGAAAGTTACGAAAGCTTCTCAAATTAGCTAACAATAAACCGCGCTGCTAGCATGGTGTATAACTAAACTGAAAAGGTTATGAAAAAGTGTTTTCATTTATTCTACTTAATTCAGTGGTGTACCACGTAGTAGGACCCACTGTTGAGAGAAAAATGTAAAAGCACATGTCAGCAATCTGCACTGACCATTATCTAACAAAAGAAGCAGGACGGTGCGTGAAGCCATAGTAACGCTACAATCTAGCATACACCAACATTTGTTTTTTCTTAACGCGAAATTAGAATTTGGACCTCAATGTGGGAAGAACTGTGAAGTGTACTACAGTACGAATATTGAGACAAAATTGTTTCGCTAAAAAACAATTCCAAAATGACGACTTTCGTTGATATATTTGTGAACGGAAAGTAAATACGTGTTGGATTGGAGAGAAAATGGTTCTCATAAAAGATATTTGAAAATTAGTTTAGAAGTCTCATTCGTTAATCGTTGGCAAGCTTGTTGTGCACACAATATGCGCAATTTCCTGTCACAAGAGATCGATATATTTATTTTGGGGATTGGGCATACCGTTTAGAAGAGTTTTGCAGCTAAGCACTTTCAAAATACCCGGGAGCTTTCCAGTGACCTTATATGCTTCCCTTGCTTTAATAATTTTAATAGAGTATACTAAAATTTAGAGCCATACAGACACATTTTATTATTTTAATTGAGTTCATTTTGAGTCTAATAAAAATACAACTCAAATTTAGGTAAATTTTATTAAATATATTAGGTAAAATGTTTTTCTTTTCTATGAAATATAAAAATATTCTGATTGAATTTTTTTTTTGGAGGGGGGGGAACGGGCAGTTACGCGATTTAAAAATTATCAATCAAATACGAAGATGTTTATTCACAACGTAACCAAACACTTCACATAAGTTGAAGGTTTTGAACTATTTCGTAGAAGTATTCAATTTAACGTGACGTGCTTTCATGAACTGCGGTAATATACGAGAACATTACAACCATAGCGTGCCCATAGCCTGTTCGACTTCTGCGAGCCAAGCAGAAACTGCAGGCACGAGCAGGCTGTCCTGGGGCCAGCGTGCTTGTCATGGGAAGCCGAAAGTCCGGAGCTCACCGTCGCAGTTACTGCTACCTGCTACGTTTGCGCTCAAAGTGGCACGGAGTAATTGTCGCTGCCAGCTATTGGCCAGACGCTCACAATGATAGTCACTGACGAGATAAGAACAGCAGGGGGCGGCTTCTTCGGATTCCCGGCCTTCAATAAGAGCTCATTGCCTTCGTTTGTGCTTTGGCTGTGCGTGTAAGTTTCAAGCTCGTGTGGGGCCGAAGTCTCATCGGAGCTAGGAAGCTCGCGCTGGGGGCGGGACGTCTGAACAACCTTTCTGCCGTTTTTTATCATGCCAGTGACTGTAGTTTGATTAATTCTGCTATCATCGACGGAAATAAGAGCAATGTAACGGTGTCAGCTTTCACGGTGTTTGTTTAAGGCTGCGATGACTTCACACTTCGACCGTATTCAATTAAACTTCCCTACCTAAAACAAAAACAGTATAACTTTTTACTCTCTGGATTATGGAACTGAAATCTACTGAATTCTTGCTAGAAACTGCAAATCCAGTTAGAATCCAGATGGATTTACAGTTCACTAATCCAGTTAGTGAAATCTTACACTGGATTTTTCGGTCGGGTTGTGGTTCTACAACTGACAATACTGATCGTGACGTCGCGGTGTATGAGCCCTAACAAGGCGCCACCAAAATATTTCGTCTCCAAAAGTGCCCTCTTCTACTATATAGCGTCTTTTTTTTTTTTTCTGTGACAGCTTTTCATCCGGGACAAAAAAAGAAAACATGGTCATCGCCGGAAATCGGAGAAACGCGGGAAATGGCGTCGTCCGATCGTCGGGCAGAATGACTAATGCTTGAGGGAGGACAGAGTTTTGGGAGTAATCGGCAGCAGCACTTGCTTGAAATTCAAGCATTTCCGATTTGTCCGCTGGCCCCGGAGCGGCGTCTCTTCGGCGGAAAGGAGCCCGCGGCTTTCTCCATCCAGTCGTCTCTTCCCGTCGATTAGGAAAGCAGGGCGGAAGCGCCTGAAAGATTTCCCCAATGTGTGTGTGTGTGCGCGTTGGAAGATCATATTGCTGCACTTCGAATGCGTCTGAGAAGCCCCATTGGTCGCGAATGCGACGGGTAAAAAACTAAAACGGGGTGCTGTCAAGGAAATGTTTACAAAGTGCTTCGTTTCCGGTTACATCGTATTTTTTGTGTTTTCTTTAGGGACATCTGCCGTTGTCATGCTTTTAGTCTGTTAGTGCGAGCGAAGAAATAGCGTAGATGTAGATGTACCACCTTTATTCGCACTGTAAGTGCGCTAGCGTTTTCCCAGCGGAAGCAGAAGAAGCGTTTGAGTGGATGATTTCTTTGGATACAGTGGCGCATTACTTGATGCTTTGCTCCTTACATGTTTTGATATTCTGAGACACAAAAATAGAAAATGCGAGAGCCTGCTGACAAACAGACCTCTGAGCTCCCTGGAACTCTCGCAGCGCCTTTAAAGAGTCGAATAGCTCGTTTTGTGAGATACCGCAAGCGAACATAAATAATGAGTGTTTTAGTGAGCCGTTCAGTCACTCCCGCTGCGCTATCCGCTAACCCATACGGCCACCGCTTCTTCATAGCGTAGCGGAACCACCATTTTGCGATTTTAACTGGAACGTTCGCCACCCGCCGGTACAGCGTTACGGGTAACGCCACGCCACTAGCGGCTCTTTCGGAAACTAAGGCTTTGCGTAAAGCAGATTTGCTAAACAATTTTTCGCAATTGTTTGATGAACGTCGTTTATCATAATAGAATATTTAGTTCTTTATTGAATAACGTGTAATCGTTGCTTCTTTGGCAAGAATGTCTATTATGTTTGTAATTGAATGGCTGACTTGGCGGGTTTATCCCAGCCAATCCGATATGAGCCAATAGATGCCAGCCGCTCGAGAAAAATCTTCAAAAATAGATGACAACAGCCGTGGCTCTTCTGTTGTGTCGTTGTTTCTGCCGAAAATGAAACGCCACGTCCTCACATCCGCCTGCTCCTTCCTTTTGCTTGGTCGGTTTTTCTCTAAAACAAAGCAACCGAGCAGGAGGCCGCACCTTCCTGGCACCACGGTTTTTAAAGCTTTTTCTTCTTCTTTTTCGCGCACCGTGGCTGTATTTATGTTCGCCATCAATCGCTACCTGTTGCAGTCGTGGAACGGCTTTGTCGCGGCTTCGCACGCGCCAGCAGATATAATCACCCTCAGAACCACGATCGCGAAGCGCCACAGACCTGACAGGCGCGGCGTGGCGGCCCATCTTTTGAATTGAGTCCTCGCTGGCTCTCCTTCTCTCGCCGTCTCGTTCTCGCAGAGACCCCACGCTAACGCGCCGCGCTACGCCTCGCTATTTTAAGGCCCCTGTATACGGAAAGAGTAGCGCAATTTTCCTCTCCTCGTTTTCTCCTTTCATCGACGGCAAATCCTCCTCGCCCTATGTCCGCGTCGCCGCTCGCCGCCATGTCTGAGCTGGGCCCGCAACGGGCGCGACGGCGCGCGCCTGTGTGCAGGCACAACCGGGTGCCTGGCCGTTCATGTTGGATACGGCGTTCAGATTTTGTTTTTTTTTCTAATGCCAAAGAGAGTTTTGTTTTCTAGCATGAAGAAACTGGCGTTTGTGCACCTTTGTGGAGTTATAAAGTTCGGGAAGACGTCTCTGTCAGCAAAATATAATAGCACGAGCAGAGTTGGAATTGCTCGAGCGTGAGAGAATAGCTTTCTCCAATTTCGCTTCTTACAAACGAATAATAAAAAAAAGCAGTTGAGTTTTTGGAACATCGGCATGCACTGCAAATATATTTCGTTTACCCGTTTATTGCAGCAAAAGCTGGGGGCAGGCACACGATAGGCCTCTCCCTGCGTCTAAATAGAGTTTCGTGGCAGGACTGCGTTGCTGGCAGGAGCTCGTGCCGTCGCTTTACGAGCGGATTGGGCACACGCCCGCAAGGCTCGCAATCATGGCAATACGCTCTACTAAAACGTTTTAGTATCTTCCAGACTAAAGTGCATTGAAAAATCAGCATCGCTGGAGTTAAGCAAATAAATGACACCGCATTGCATCACGTGGCGAAACAAGACTTTTCGGTAATATTTTAGCATCACCGATCGTTTGTCAATCAGCAGCTTAGTTTAACTTCATACACTTTTCATACACATTTTATAAGCGTCGAATACTACCTTCGCTGTGCTCATGCGCGCGGAGGAATATGCGTCTGCTGTTTACGCGCCTCGTGCGCTAAACTGCCATCGAAATAATCAAATACACTCACTTGTATCCTCATTAAAATAATTACGTTGCTCGGGCGCGCATTACGTTTCTCATTTTACCTATATAATGATATTTACGACGTTCTCACGCTGGTGAACCCTTGAGTTCACTCTCGAAGAGCATAAGCCTTGCCGCACACACACGGGCGTACCTTGCTGTGAGTTACAAAACGAAGACAGAGGATCCTTCAACAACGCCTTTTGAATACAAGAGCAATTTTTTTATTGTCAATAATTGATGTTTTATAAATCTGAGAGCAAATCACATACAAAGATGAAGTCATGAAATATTTATTGCTACAAGGCAAAATATTGCACATTCGGAAGAGTCGGTGTGAAAAAAATGGAAGGATCTGCATATAAGCTTGGTTCTTGAGGCTGATCTTTGCCAAGATCACTGGCACAAGCTGATCGTTCATTAGTGATCCTGAAAAATAAATGCAGCATCGCATATCTTCTGAATTTGATTTGTAAAGTACCGATCGCGGAAATATGTTGCGCAAACAAAATCGCGAGGTGATCAATTGTTGGTGACTCTCCTTTCACTGACGCCAGATGCACGGGGTAACGCTACAACCCTTTTTGTACAGATTTGCACCTAGTCTCTCATCGTTCTCAACTCGGCCGACTCAATGCAAGCGAGCTAAGAGATAAGGCAAGGTCAGTTTCTATGAATAAATACGCGCGAAAAGACGTGTCAAGTCCTTCGTGCTGGTAATATAGTTCCATGTTTGTCTCGTCTCATGATCGTACTACGCGTTGCATCAGCGAGACCAAAGAACATGTAATACGATTCATTGACAGTGACTTACCTGAAGTCTACCTCAGGCACTCGAAACTTTCCAGCCGATCCGGCGGAACATTGTCTTCGCCGTTGAGGATTTCCTTTCCCGTTGGGACGATAAAAAAGGTTATTTCCTGTCGCAATGCTGTTTGTGCAATCTATAGCGCAGCATGATGGCATCGCGTTGCGCCGAGGTTGTGGTAAAATATAACAAAACCTACAACCAGACACGCGAACAACGGAGCCGCCGCTACCTCTGGCCCAGTGATGGCGCTGGTT